>LOND01002186.1:0-12289 GCA_014220965.1 Paragonimus kellicotti | reverse complement strand
GCTGACACCAAAATGACAAACTGACGGAAAAAAAACAGATATCGGGCAGCTATTGCTCTTTGGTTCCCACACAAAACAATTCCCCAGTCTCAGGCTAACGCGAGTCAAAAACACCAATTCAAGTAGCAGGACCGTCCAATGAGTGTCTTTTGAGTGTATGGCTGGCTGAACACTTGGAAGACACTCAATAGACGGTCGAGCGAAAAGTTTCCCGTAGGCCTCATTTCGTTAAGAACGCTTGACGGCTCATTTTCTAAAGGCTCTGAATAACGATCGTTATTCGTGTTCTAATACCTTGACCTTGACCGAGTGGTTGAAATTTTTGCTGCGTTGTGTAGTTTTTCCAAATTTTGTGGACAAAACGAGTTTGGGGAGCTAAATCAACATTTACTCCCCCTTCAAATCTGGTAATTTCTGTGTTCGATCAACTGGTGGCACATTTCCTTCCCAGATTATCAGAAGATGACGCTCGTCGTTGTGGAAGAGCCTTCGCCGTGCCTGAAATGCGGAGGGAGCATCGGAAAAAGGACGCAGGCTCTACAGTGTGACATATGTGATGGGTGGTTACATCGTACTTGCGCTTCAGTCACCGCTGAGCTGTACAATTGTCTCAAGAAAAGTCGTTCGGATCGGCTTAAATTTTGTTGCCTGAAGTGTTGTCCGGCAGGTGTCAAGATTGAGTCCTCCTCAACTTCCAATGTCCATATTTGGGGCGAATGATACACGTGCTTCGCTGGATCAAGGGATATGTAGCACACCTGCAGAGGCGATCGCGGAACTGCAGCTGTGCGCGGGTACCCCACCGCCTTCTGGACGTACATTCGCTGATGTGGTTGAGAAAGGCCCGGAGGACGTGGTTGCGGGCATCCCAAAAGATGTAGGGGTGAGTGTCCTGGACCATGTGATTGTGAGAACCTTGGAGGACCCAGCCGCACCGAGTAAGGAGAAAATCGGAACTCCACGCCAACCAAAGATAGCCACGTCCACCTCCAGACCCGCAGCCTCAGAGGTTAAACCTGCCCAAAGTGGTCATGCAGACCCTCCCGCTGACATTCAGAAGGAGGAAGCTCGACAACGATCTAGAAAGGTACACCCACCACGCGATCAGTGTGTGATAGTATTTAACCTTCCTGAGGCTGCCACCCAAATATGAGGGCTGAAACATTATCACCTTTGAAAGGTAGAGTTAAATAGACAGGCTTGCGAGGAACAGTAATGGGTGTAACACGCGTAGGTTGTGGAGTGGAATACTTTTGGATAAACCTTTCGGGTAACCATTTTCTACCAGAATCTCGTGTAGTAACATCAGTTCATTTTCTAACTGATCTTCTGTCACAATACGTCGAACTCTATGAAACTACGTCTTAACGTGTAATTGGTGCGAAGCTCTTAAAATGCAGATATTGTCCTGTCCACGTGGACTTGTGATAAACACGTCTGGAAAGGGACCCATCCTCGCGTCTTTTCAGCCAAACGTCTAGGAATGATATTTCACCGTTTCGTTCGACTTCAAGGGTAAAAGTTAGTTTGTTATGCAAGCTATTTAACAGTTGATGAAAAGCTGTTACTTGCCAATGGTCGTCGAATGCAGCAAAAATATCGTCTACGTATCGTTTATAAAGCAACGTGTTCCGAATTTCAGTGGACACTGAGTGTTCTAAATGACCCATGAATATGTCAGCTAACACAGGTCCTAGTGGACTCCCCATTGCAACTCCATCTATTTGTCTATAGAAGGTGCCGTTGAACACGAATTGAATATCGGATGTACATATTTTTAGCAGTTTCGAAAGCTCATCGATGGGAATGCCAAGTGTCAACTTATGCTCAGTAGCGTAATTACAAACAATATTAATAACTTCGTCAAGCGGAACGTTTGTGAATAATGACTGAACATCAAAAGAAGTCATTACCTGGTGTTTGACATTGATGTTGGAGATCAGTTCTACGAATTCAAAAGTGTCCTTTAGGCTGTGCACGGCCAATTTGGATCTCACGGGTTCAATCAGACCGACCAGCCACTGGGCAAGTTGATGGTATGGGGAGCCAGTCATGGATAATATTGGCCTCAGAGGCACTCCAGGTTTGTTGTTTTAGGAAGCCCATACATTCTTGGCGTCACACTGCCTTTGGGTGATAGTTTTTTCGAGATTGGTTTGGTCGATCAATGAAATAAGTAGAAAGTCTGACATCCGTGGCAAACGCCACTTGAAGTGATGAACCCATCAGACAGCTACCAGTAAGAGCACTCATGTTCCAAGATTTTTCGCAAGGTAAATATGTGATCAGCACACTCTCAACTGGACTGGAATGCTGCCTGTTCCTCACGTATCTGACATTCGCTCTGAGTTTAGTGAGCTGATGTCAGTCATGGCACTACTTACTCTGATCACTTAAAAGTTCGCACGACTATTTAGTAGGATTCATATGACTCGTGAAAAATCTGCACATTAGAGGAAGCCGATAATTTTTATGTATATTTGAATCTATGTCAGATGGTCTAAAAAGAAAGGGCAAATCAGAAGATTGTTTCAGTTTCAGATGGTTACCTGTAGTAAGACTGAGAACAAAAAAAGGAAGATAATGGGCGCTTAATCTGCCGTACGACCAACATTCACACGCCAACTGCTAATTACATAGTAGGAGACTCAAGTCTCGAAGGAAACGATGGTCTATGGAATCACTCGCATGGAGGTAATGGGTTTTTTGATGACCTTATTTGGACGCTATACAAGAGAAAATCGTGAAAAAGGCCGCATCAAAATTGGGTGCTCAATAAGTGTGCACTACTTTTATTTTCAGCACACTCGAGAACACGGTTCATGAGTCACCTGCACGCTGCACGAGCCACCCAGAGATATGAGCACATGTCGAGCAAAGAGGATACGTCCAGTGGGAGGTAAATATAACGATAACGGTGTGACAGTCTGAAAACACATTGGCAGTCATTCTGCCTTCAGTGAAAGCAGTTTAGTACTCATTCCTCGCCGACACAAGATGTAACACGTAGTGAGCTCGATGGAGCAAGACTTTGTTCAATCAACAAATAAGTGCCCAACAAACGCTTCCGAAGGGTGGCGTTCTGTCATTAATTTCCGGAGAAGCTATTATCCACATGAAAAAAACAATAACCGAAGATATCCAAGCGTGTCAACCAATTGTTCTTATTGGCTTCTAATGCATGGAAGCATTAATCGAAGTTAAAACCAGCGACCGTGCTGGAGGCCTGCACAAAATCGGACAGAGGTTATTATGAGGATATCACTGATTGGAATAATGAGAATTGAAAATCCAGTTCTTTAATCACGAACACAACTAGTATTGTCCAAAGTAGATAAAGACAAGCGTTCATAACGAGGAGTTAGATCTAGATGGCACCGATACACATTGGGAATACTGACAACCTTCGAAAGGATGATGTTCATTTTTGGGCAGAAACATTCGGACGATTTGGGATTAATCACGAATGATTGATGAGTGATTGGGAAATTCTGGATAATCAGCGGAAGTTAGATTGATACACCAACCAAAATGAATTGCAGAAAAGACCCGATTGCGAAAAAGTTGAATTTTAGCTTATTTATATAGCTTATTATTATTATTTAGCTTATTATATAGAAAAATCATACTCAGATGCAGCAAGTGGTCTACTGGCTGAGGTACAAAATTGTCGCTGGTTCGAATCCAACCGAAGTCCAGGTTTCTCATAATTGGACCTCTCCTCAAATTATCAAATCTACCAAACTATGTAGCAGTAATGTAATTTGTGGTCTCATTTGTCACGTTACATTGATGGAGCAACGAAATAATACAGTCTCAGTATATAAGTTCCATGTCAAAATAACGCACTACTTCGAAGAATGAATGGGCCATATTATTTAGCTTATGGTTTAAGCTCAATTCAACGGAGAATTTTCGAACCATACGCATCCGACAGGTACGTACTGTAGTGGATTATCAAACCGGAGGTGCGAGTATTCCAACACTCGGCGGAATACCTCAACGCGGCGGGAGGTACGTCCAAAAGCCCACAGCGAGCGGATCGGGACAACATGGGCGACCGGACGAGCCATCTGCTCAGAGACCGGACCAACGGACGAGACATGGCAAGCAAAATGGGATGGATGACCAGATCGGAGACATGATTATTCCAACACTCGGTGGAATATCTCGACACGGTCGTGAAATACGGCCAGTCCATAGCAGATAAAGTGCGGATAACATGGGCAATAGGACGAGCCATCACCCAACGAGATCGTAGTAACGGAAGGCGCCGGTCACCCATAAACCGGGCAGAAGTGCACACGACGTGTGAGCGGAAACCGGGAGTGTGTTGTGGACCGGAATTCTGATTCATAAACGCGAGCGCGCGCGTAGCATGGCAACCAGCGAGTTGGACAATAAAGATTGTATTTTATTGGATCTTTTCGCTGCAATATTACGCCGTGGAAGTCCACAACTCCATAATAGAGTTATATAAAAGAGCTTTAGGGAAGAACGATTCAATGTGTCAAGTCCATATTGACTTACTCGTGTAAAACATACCGAAAGGATGTACTGAGATTCCGAAAAGGAGACGAGGAAGTGCATTCCTTGAACTTCCGTCGGTAGACCAAATGTTTAAGTGATCATGCAGGTTGTCGCAATGAATTTTGTAATTTTTTTCACAAGTGTATAACTAGTATAACTAGTATGGTGTCAAATACCTACCTATGAATGGAACGCTCATTCACCTGAGTCAGTTAGAAACGTTAAACGAACCTTGCAATTTATGGTGATAGTCTGCTGTAAAATAATGATCAATCTTATAGCGTTATTAAGGAGTGTATAATACAAAATGCTTAACAAAACGAAGGTGCGACACAAAAATAACGTACGCTTCCGAAAGAAGATGACTGTACACTTTCCCACATATATCCAAGTGGTAAATTTCAACATTCAACAAAGTGGTTGATTAACGAGCTTCACTGACGAGTTATGCACAGGCAAAAACGTGTAGACCACTCACAATAAGTCATTTTAGAGTCAATACGAGCTTGCTGAAGAAAATGAAACATTGCTGGTGACGTATAGCAAACTGCGTGATGATATCATGGGTAAATTTTCTCATAAACGGACAAATAAAAGAAATATTAATTATGAAGGGGCTATCCGTCGATACCGGCGTGGTCCGTGGAGGTAAGCTCAATGCTCTAACAAGCTTGCTGACACATGAATATAAATGGAACATACCAGCCAGCAAACGCCCAGAAGCCTTGGTAGAATGCATCAGCAAGAGCTCCGGGGTTGAACGCACTATCTTCAAAAGAATCTCCGAACCTGGTCACATTCCCTCAAAATATTGAAAATACATAACAGGAGATTGCTTACCTCGGGCAAGGTAGTAAGAACCGAAACTGATTATCAAAAGCAGCGCAATCAATTTGCACGTTGTAAATATGATTGATAATTTCGTAGACCAAGTAACACGATAGCAGTTGATGAAGGATAAAGTCACTACAAAATTAAGTTACTCATAATCTGAACAACATTAACTACGTAGTGCCCAGATTGCGACCAAATGCAGCAATGATTTTGGAATGTCACAGGTAAGAAAGAACGGGCGTAGCAGATACTCGGCGAAGACCAAGGAATTTACTGCACAGCTAACAGCACCGGTCACATAAAACGTAGTCCAGAGAGACAGGAACGCCAAAAACACTCCAAAGGTTTCAAGGATGTAAGTATATTCACCTCCAGATTTGGGATATAGTAACACCTAACTCTGCATACACAACGGCACCAAGTGTACTGAATAGCCCCGTGACAAACCACATAATGAATGACAATCCTACTGATTGAGTGGCTCTCAGAACACCAACTGGAGATACGAAAATTCCCGACCCTATAATGATTCCTACCACAACGCTAACACCTTGGAGAATTCCAATCCGTTTTTGTAATTCGACAACATTTTCGACTGAATATTCTTTAATATTTTTCATTTAAAAGCAATGAAGCCGAAAACAGTGAGGAATAGAATGTAATTATTTTCTCCAGTGATTCAATCACTGATACATAAGTCTGAAGTAGAGGCTCATAAGATCCAACTCCTTTGCTTTTCTCGAGATGAACCAACGATGTTCCCGGCCAGTCTAAAACACATTAACAGGAAAAAAACTGTAATAACACGAACCAAAGATAGCGTAAAATCTATGAAGGAAAACACATTAGTGTAGCTTTCTGAGCTCAAGATGTACTGTTAAAAAGACCACAAAATAATTTGGGGTGGGCGCAGCAACAACTAGGAGGAGAAAGTTTTTTGGAAAGCGGGACTGCACAATTTCATGAGACGTTTCAGGAAACTCTGCGAGGTTTGTTTGTAAAACATTTAACTATGTCGCTTTAAGAAGCTTACACCTGAGAGAGTGGAGGAAGTCTACATGGCTTGGGTGAAATGAATAAAATGTAGAAATAGAATCACACCGAATGTGTTTATTGTCCAGCGGGCACAAAGTCAAAGCAGACTGTCAAAGCAGATTCTACACAGAAAACTGGGTATTTCTCGTATTTAGTTCTCAGCTGACCGTCGGACGGGTTAAACAGTAACAGTTTCCTTTATCAAGGAATGGTCTACATGTCCCATTCATTCCAGAAACGATGGGATGTAAACATAGTAAGGTGCCATATAATGTTCTCTCTCTATCCGAAGAACTATGCGGCAAAACACTTCAAAACTAAGGTCATTGCTGTGGATAGCTAATGATACACAAAAAACGCTACCTGTATTAAGCAGTGTCAATGCCCTTCCTTTCGTTTTATTTTGAAACGAAAGAGACAGTCTTACCTGAAGGAAATGTAAATGCGTTACCCTAATTGTCAATACATGATATATGAACACGTTCGTCATCATCAATGAGTAGAACAGCCGTCCGTCCGACGTCTGCGTTCAAGCCAGTTTAAAAGAAGATAACCGATTGCAAAACCGTATGATACATCATACCTTGAGAATGAAGAAATGATGTCATCGACTTTTATGTCAAAGCAGCAGTAAGATAATCTTTTAGTCTACTGTAGATTGTTTCCTTCCATGTTACAGACACTAAGTTTGAATAAGCAGGTATACGTGATGTACTGAGAATAATCAGAGTAAAACTGAAGAATGTATGCCCAGAAATAAAACCACAAGCCAGTGCGACGATAGGGCCGTCCATAGAAAATAATAAGCTGGTAACACTTACCATTCGCCGAAGAAAGCTATAATGTGCAGGGAGAATAAGGGATATCAGCAGAATGAACAGTCTTTTTTAAGATACACTCAACAACGGTCAGAGATACAAATCGGACTTGTTGCTTTATAACTAATTGGAGAGAGGATATCATCTCAGAAAATGAGGGTCAGGTCATAATGAGGGACTTTCAACAGGACGGTAGGATATCAGTGGCACCTGCCAGATACAAAGGCTCACATATCGATTCCGCTACGTTTTTAAGCGAGTAAAGATGAACACTGCCGAAATCTATAGAACTATAGGCATTATTCAGCGGCAAGTGTTGTGGACTCCGCTGACGGTGAGAGCAATACACTATACCGGTTCCCTGAAAGTAGTCCATTCAAGGTCAGGGTGTGAGACCAACGTCTGACCCAGATGCATCACAATAAAATGATAGCGAAAACGCACCGTTGGCTTGTCACAGCGTGAAAGTAGACGGATTGCCCTTCCCAATCACATATATAAAAAATGCACTTTACCATTCTTGATTGTACCCAATAATTTTGGTTGCAGGGTTCCTTCTCCCACTATTTTCTGAACTACTGGAAAACAACGTCCTCCTCAGATCCATCCGCATGCGTATACGTTGCGAAGTAAACAAAGCGACTGTTTAGCAACCCACGCATCCTATGTGGCACGGGTCAGACTTCAGTATAGTGAGTGATAAGGAGATTACTAGACTTTTACAAAGGCAACAAGAGAAGCAAAGTATCCGAAGTAATTTCTGGAGCCAGGTATATTCACATCCATCTATTTCAATCAGTCAAAGTATAGCAACCCAATAATAATAATCACATTTCCCCGGTTCCCAGCCGACTTCCACCAGAACAGTGCTTTCGGGGGATGATGGCATCCAAAAAAAGAATATGTGTGACTTGCGCGGTGTAAGACGGAATCTTTCACAATCGAAACCCACGACTCCCAGTGAAGTGAATCAATCAGTCAAGGTGAAAGGCGTTCGCCTTGGGAAAACTAAAATGTCCGACTTGTTTTCAGTAGGCTAAAATAATCCAATAGTAAATGTCCACCGATCTGTGTCAAAAAAACGTTCATCGGGAAACTTTGAAATCCCATTCTAAACAACTCTGTACTATGACCCTGTGATCTATTCGGATTTGCACAAATAGAGCTTCTCTGTCAGCCCTTTAAAAAAAATGGTCAGAATGAGGTATCCGCGTAGTCTTCAATATTCCCGTGGATAACGATGGAAGATATTGGGACGGGACTCGTATATAACAGTTCGAAGATTTACTCTGAGTTTCGTTGTTTATCGCTCCACTTACTAGGATATTTGTCTTCCATAAAGCCTGAACAAACTATGCGATAGTCGGAAATAAACCCCATACATACTAGGGAAAAACCTTCTTGTTACATTTAAAAAACGTTCGTTTCAACATTGCCAGTGCAGCATATCCCTTTTAGTTTATCCCTGACGATGGAGTGAGAGGGATAGGTTGGACGATGACAATGAACCCAAGCCAGTTTAACACTCATCTTGATAGCACACACAATTGGTTATGCACAGTTTGCTGCGAATACGTCATCAGAAGCAACACCGAGAAACATGTATGGATGTTCGTCGTCACTGGTTAGAAGACACTAAGTCTCTGGTCGGTGTTTGTCCAGCTTGCAAAGTGCTGTGATAATGAGTCCCAGATTTCTAAGTAATCTACACAGAGAAAAGCGTAACCAAAAATTTCTCGACAAACCCGATCAATTGGTCGATAATGTTCACCAGGTGCACGCGTACATGGACGCCAAGTGGGCTAATCCACTAACATGTATACATATAGGTGAATGCGCCCAACGACCTCACTCGTAGCTCAACGAAAGGCATAAACAGTACGATCTTGAAACAGTGTTTCCGCAAAGCAATCATTGCCCATCAAACATCAGTTGGTGAAAAGACGCGCTCTTTCAGCACAGCTCCATTTTCAACATGCTGACACCAAAATGACAAACTGACGTGGAAAAAAAAAACAGATATCGGGCAGCTATTGCTCTTTGGTTCCCACACAAAACAATTCCCCAGTCTCAGGCTAACGCGAGTCAAAAACAGCAATTCAAGTAGCAGGACCTGTCCAATGAGTGTCTTTTGAGTGTATTGGCTGAACACTTGGAAGACACTCAATAGACGGTCGAGCGAAAAGTTTCCCGTAGGCCTCATTTCGTTAAGAACGCTGACTTTCTTCTCGGCCTCATTTCTAAATGCTTCTGAATAACATCGTAGTTTCGTGTCTAATTACCTTGTCCTGATGGGTGGGTTGCAAATTTTTGCTGCTGTATGGTTTTTCCAAATTTAGACAAACTAGTTGGACATAATCAACATTACCCCTTCCAATACACTGGTAATTTTCTGTGTTCGTCAACTGGTGCACATTCTTCCCAGTATTATCAAGAAGATTGACGCTCGTCGTTGGGAAGAACCTCCGCCGGCTAAAAGTGTGAGGGAGCATAAGGAAAACTGGACGCAGGCTCTACCATGTCACATATTGGATGTGTTTATATCGTACCTGCGCTCCAGTCACGCGAGCTGACAACTGCTAATAAAAGGAGTCGTTCGGATCGGTTAAAATTTTGTCTAAAGTGTTGCCCCGTAGGTGTCAATGGAACCCCTCAACGGCCACTATCCAATGGAGGCGAATGATACACGTGCTTGCTATGGATAAGAGATTGTAGCACACCTCTGAGGCGAATCGTAGAATGCACGCTGTGCGCGAGTACCCGCACTGCTTCTGGATCATAAACTTGCCGAGTGGTTGAGAAAAGTGCTCGGAGATTTGTCGGGCATCCACAAGAATGTAGAGGTAGTGTCCTACCATTGGAAGTGACACTTGGAGGATCACTCCGACGATTAGGAGAGAATCAGAACCAGCCAACCAAAGATAGACCGTCCACCGCCAACCGAGCCCTCAGGGGGTTCAAACATGCCCAAAGTGGTCATGCAGACTCTCCCGCTGACATTCAGAAGGAGGAAGCTCGACAACGATCTAGAAAGGTACACCCACCACGCGATCAGTGTGTGATAGTATTTAACCTTCCTGAGGCTGCCACCCAAACTTCTCAGTCAAGGTTGGATCACGACATTGCCGCTTTTCGTGATTTGCTTATTAAGATGTTCACAACTGAGGAAGATTTAGCTGCAAAAATAACAGTACGCTCAGCGTTTCGCCTTGGCCGGAGGGCGGACGACATTAGCATGTCACGGAGGCCACTCAAAGTGGTTCTGGGAACTGCATTAGAAGCTCGCCTGCTCCTGCAGCGTTCGTCAAAGGTGCGCGGTGTGGACGTCCGCATAGCGAGAGACCTGGCCCCAGAGGATCGTGAACGCCTGAAGGCTGCCCTAAAGGAACTGCACGATAGAAAAGATAAGGGGAGTCCGACCTGTTTATTCAGAATTTTCAGGTCAAGCGGAGGAGGCCTCAAGTCCGTTGGAAACCCCTTGTGTTCCCCCTGTTTCCCCTGGGCAAGGAGGAGCGGCAGAGCATCCAGCAACACTACCCGACACTCTCCCTTCCAGAAATAGAGAAGCAAGCTTAGATCGGACGAGAGTGGTATACTCAAATGTTCGGAGCCTACTAAACAAGCTGGATGAGGTAGAGGAATGGGTTGGAAGTAATAACCCCGCAGTCATGGCCCTTACTGAGACGTGGTTGTCTGAGGACGTGATGGACGCTGAAGTCTCCCTCTCCGGATATACCCTCTTCCGCTCGGACCGCTCCAGTATTAGTGGTCGAAAAGCAGGAGGGGTGATGCTTTTTATTCGCGATAACATTCCCGCTACTCTCGTGCTAGCCAGAGCCGATGATGACGGTACTTACGAGGGACTGTGGTGCAAGGTAAAGTTAACACCGAACAGCTCTACCATGCTCGGTGTTATTATATCGCTCCCTGGATCGTTTCCATCTCAACTGTTAGACGATTTAAGGATATTTGGAGCAACTAACCACTGCTTGATATTGGGAGATTTCAACGCACCTCACATCAATTGGAGAACACTTGCATGTACCAGTGGCTCAGACCGTTTTTCAGAGACACTGCTTCGGCTGGTCGTGGACGAGCTGTGCTTGTACCAGCATGTGGCAACTCCCACACGGTTGCAGGCTGGATGCCGCTCCAGCTTGGATTTAGCGTTTTCTGCATTAGAGTCCGACATCTACCGAGTTGATATTTTGCCCCCAATAGGGAGGAGTGACCATGCGCTACTGGATATATGGTGGGCAAGAGGTGAACTGCGGGCAACACCTACCCCGGTTCGACGGAATATCTGGAGAATTCCGTTCGAAGAGATGAGGGAGGCTGCGCGCGCATACGACTGGGGCGGCAGTACGAACACGGTTGATGTACGTTGGTGTAAAATCAGAGATAACCTGTTGGCTCTCGTGGAACGGTTCGCACCGGTGTCTCGTGGTCGTTCCCGCTCTAAAGGGCCACCGTGGTTCGATGTCGAATTGCGTGCCACCCTCAGGCGCAGACACCGGCAGTGGATGAGCTACCGGACTGGTCATGGTACCTACGATGCGTACCGGAAGACACGGAATGAATGTAATACCATGAAGCTTAAGAAAGCGCCAGCAATATGAGGAAAGGCTGGCCGCGGAATCGGCCACAGCACCCAAGAGGCTCTGGGCTTACATCCGTCGACGGACCAGAACTAAAGCGGAAATCCCAGCACTGATGGATCAGAGCGGAAGCGAGGTGGTTGAGGACTGGGATAAAGCTCAGCTGATGGCTCGGCATTATTCATCGGTCTTCTCCCAAGATAATGCGCAATCTGCCTTGCCTGATGACATTGGACCATGCCTGATCGACATGCTATTTAGCATTGATGAGGTGGAACGCGAGCTAAGGTCGATTGATGTCAGTAAGTCCCCCGGACCGGATAACATCCACCCTTTATTGCTGCGTGAACTGGCGGTAGAATTGGCTGTGCCACTGACGGACCTGTATCAACAGTCTCTGAACGAAGGTAAACTGCCAACGGAGTGGAAACGAGCAGTGGTTGCACCTATGTACAAAGGGGGGTGAGCGGGTCG
>LOND01002185.1:48471-70451 GCA_014220965.1 Paragonimus kellicotti | reverse complement strand
CCGAAGTTCGCTCACTTCCTTTTGGTGATGGCGCATCGAGTTGAGTTCCTATCTTCTCTTCGAGTGGGTGTAATCCGAGATGTGGCACACTAGGTCCCGAGAACTGACATTTTTCTACTCAACGTGAGACCATACAAAACCGATGGTCCAAAGTATGTGAATGCTGGTCAACATAATCTCCAGTGATCAGAATGTCATTAAGATATGCACGCGTATCAGATATCTGTCTTCAACATGAGAGTCGATGTTACACTGAAAAATAGCCGGTGCAGAATTGATTCCGAATGAAAGGCGGGTGTAGCGAAACAACCTTGCGTACAATGCAAGGGTGTGAACCATCATCTAGTGTACTCTGTTAGTGTCATCAACATCATCATTACAACGACTTTGCGCCTGACCAGAAGGTACTGTGGCCGTGGCTGCCGCTCACCGTTACTTTATGATATCCACAAATTGTCACTGTATCATTGGGTTTTATCAGTGGTACCATTGTTATCACCGAACCAAACATTAGTAGGTTCGGTTGTACCTTCTCTCTGGAGCCGACGTATTTTTATTTTCTATCGTATTATGTAGAATGTAAAGTATGTTCCGGGCCTTCCAGTACTTGCTTTCGATGAGAGTAGTAGCGTAATTCCTTGGCTTCCTTAACTTCGTCTGGTTGAAAGATTTGCATGCGCATCGAAAATTGTGGATACACGTGGTTGAACCTCTGTTATATTAACACTCAACAAAATACCGGGAAGATGGTTACTCTAGTCTCGACCAAGTGCATTTTGATCCAGTCGTTTAATCACATGATTACGTAAGTGGTTCGTAGGGCACATGAACAATGAATGTACCGTTAACACACCGTTTGACCAATATAAGATTGAGATTAAATTACATGTGGATCCATCTGCAGAGTCTGCAACAAAGTATCGGATCGCAGTAGTTTACGGCGGATCGAGTTGGAACGCAATATTTTGCCTGTTCACATTTAAAATGAGATAATGAATGGCACACCACACGTTAATCCTCGGTGGTGGCTAACCGTTGTGTTGTTAGCCTATTGAATACTCAAGTTCTCATCGGTTATATTTGTTGATCGGGAGTCGATTTTCAAACATTACGCTTGGAAAGACACTTTTGAATATGATCTCTTGATGGAATGGGTAAACTGAATTCAGATGTTTCAACCCGGTCGGTTTTGAGCGATATTCATCACAACGGTTGCAACACAACTCTCACGAGACATGTTGCTTGTCCTCCAGTTAGTTGCAATGTGCAAGACGGGCTGCACAGCGAAATTTCTGCAAGTTCCTCGACCAAATTAACATGTCGATGCACAATATCAAACGCTTTCTTCTACGCTGAGAATTTTTCTTCTTTTCATCACAGACGCCAACAATAAGTCTTCGGATAAATATGACCTACTCGATGTGATGCAATGAGATTGGTCCGTAAACACAATATGAAGGAGTGGAGCCTGTTTAAAATAACTGTTTATCCTCTTCAGTAAATCTTCTCTTCTGAATCATTCGAGGTCGCTGCGACGGCCTGGGTCACAGTATCTTCGGATCAGGCTCATAGTCTTTGTGTAAGAATGGTTGAATGAACGAAAGAAATTGTGGGATGAGTTTGTTGACCGGTTTAATTAATTGGCCGTTCAGATATCTGATACGCGTGCATATCTTGATGACATTCTGATCACTGGAGATTATGTTGACCAGCATTCGCATACTTTGGACCATCGGTTTTGTATGGTCTCACGTTGAGAAGGAAAACGTCAGTTCTGGGTACCTAGTGTGCCACATCTCAGATTACACCCACTCGAAGAGAAGATAGGAACTCAACTCAATTCTCTAATTCAAGCGTGCCCGCGCCGCTCGTGTTTGTGCATCGGAATTCCAACCCAGGGTGCATAGGTTTTTAATTAAATGTTTTGTGCTTGGTTCTGTTTGCCTGGTTTTTTTGTGGCGGCCTTTAGTCTGCCACTTTCCGCACATGGGGCCGATTTCACTAGATGGTGACTCGTTTGATCCTTCGTGCCGTCCGTGATCCATTCGCTGTGGACTTTGACCGTATCCCATAGTCGCGCTGATGCCCACGGTTCAGTACCAATCTCATGTCTGAGGTTTCATATAGTGAAAGCGTCTAACGCGTGTCGGTCGGTGAAAGGTCGGGTTATATAATGAGATCTAGAAAGCTGAGGTATTGTACTGTTGCCCTCAGGAAGGTATCCAGTGGACCAAAAAACACGTTCCGTTCACTGGCTTTCATTCCTTAGCTTTGGATACGAAAAATGCCATGTTTGCTAACAATTTGCATACAGTGTTTTAGTCGTCCGTTTGAGACTGATCAAACAAACCGCACTGATCAAACGATCTGACGCCAAATGAATCAGAGAACGTCGCCCAGGTGTGAGTAAGTGTAACAAAACCATCTAGACTAGCAATGGTCGATGAGTTAATGTAGATAGTATTTTTGGCATTTTCTACGTGGTTCCGCCCAATCGATCGAAAAATGAACTTTAACCAGTCAACGCCACACAGTCATCACTATCATTAAAGATAGCAATGCATCACGGTCATAACAACCACGAAGAAAAAAGCAAGCCCTGGCCGAGAAAGGAGAACGGGCTCAACTACTAAAAACAGCTGTGTACATTCAAACATTCAACACCAAGAGGCCTACACCCTGAAAATAAACAATTGGGCTATAGGTGAACTTAAGGTCGTGAAGTACTCAAGCGAAATAAAGTTTCATAAACCTGACGAAAGTCAAATGAATGATCTGTATTGAATCAGGTTTATGGTATTCCTTATTTTGGAATCTTATAAACGTTGTGAACAACCTTGTGGGATTCGATGGAAACCGATCATTACCGACCTGAGATACGGATGCTGAGATTCAGGATGAGTTAGACCACAGAGTCTATAAAATTGTATGATGATTACACGTGGGCGTTTGTGCATACGATAAACTGCCTTAATTTCAAACTGTGAACACAAGTGCGTTGCATAGGTAGCTCAGGCGGTTCATTCATGTACCATTCGCCGCTCACCTTTCTGGCCACATTTGGTACAGCGACAAAACTGAACTAAGGTCATAGAAAATATTTACTGAGCAGGTGAAAAATACAGTGGTGGTCATGCTGGATTAGCGTATATACCGTTCACATTACCACCGTGACACTAGTACAGCCCAACTGTGAATGCGATTTCCAAGTAACCCGGATTGTGTACATTGATGGTGTCGCAAACAGTCAAATCTGTTGCACACTACCACTCATACTAACAATGATTTTTTCCCAGATATACGATAGGGCTGATCCTACAGTGGGCTTTAAGGAAAGAGGTGAATTTGGAAAAGGACGGAAGTGGAACATTTAACGAGTTATTAACTCTCTTGAGTATAACAACAAGGTGTCAAAAAGTGTCCGTATTCACATCCAACACTCAACCTGATCGTTCTCGCAATCCCGGACAGAACGAATTTTGAAGGGAAAAAAACGTTGATGAAAGAGAATCCTGAGCCATAGTGCCAAACAATCAGCTAATTGCGTTCCTAATGGTGTTCAGGAAGAGCGCAAACATAGCACAATGGTTACTCAACTGAAAGCCAAAAAAATGGTACACATCTCCAGTTGAAGACGCCATCCAATATAGTTTGGAGTGGTAATAGTTCGCGTCTGAGTTGGAGAAATCACTTTGTAAAAACGATGTGACGAACCAACATAAAAAAAGCGTGATTCAGAAGCAGAATTGTAAAATAACACTGAATTAAATTTACCTTTATATCGGCCCCAGATAGTTCGTCCTTTGAAGTAACGTACTCTTCAAGGTTCACATCCTCAGCCAAGGTCATTCGACTAGTGTGAATGTTGAAGATGCGTCGTTTGGTCTTTTCATCAGGCAAAGGAAACTTCGGATTTTTTTTCTGTCAATACGGCCAGGTCGAATCAGTGCTGGATCCAACGTCTCGATTCGGTTGGTGGCCATGATGACCTTCACGTCACCCCGCGAATCAAAAGCCATCTAACTGATTGAGTAACTCCAACATAGTTCGTTGTATTTCCCGTTCACCGCCTGAATTGGATTCATACCTGCCCGAAAATGAACGCAATGGTGAAAAGTCCTATATATATATATATATATATATATATATATATATATATATATATATATATATACTGCCTGACTTCTCCAGAAGCCAATATGAAAGCTGACAACAAGCTCGATTGCTACTTACGGACTAGGCAGTGAACGCAACTGAACCATCCAAGGTGGCCTACATGGTGCTGATTAATCAACCGAAGACAGCCAAGCAGTGCTAGCTTACAACGGCTAAAGCGATTCGGTTACGGAGCAAATTTATTATTATTATTATTATTATTATTATTGTCATCGTCATGAGAACGGAGTATGAAAAGAGCGCCTACGAGATCTGAGTTACTGTCCGTTCGATTAAACTGTCAACAATAACGCCACCTTACAGATCTACAAATATGAATTCATCTAGGTGTTAGTAAAGAAACAAAATAATGAACAGTCTTGAAACGCTTTCTTCACATAAGTAGGCGTCAAGAAAGCATAATTAATGCACACCCATTAAAATGAATGAAGGAAATGCACGCAACCTCAGTAATGTCACATTTAACTTATCTGCTCTAATTGCTAGCAGATATGTGTACCAGTTACATATTTAACCGTTGTGACAAGACGCACAAAAGTGAATCATTTGATCTTCGTGTTCTTAACACAACGGTGATCTGTTCGGACTTCTTCCAGATTATCTCTACCTGAAGAATGCAAACAAAAGCAAGACCGGCTACGATGTGTCCGTGTTTGAGGATGTTGTATAAACGTGAATCACTCTGTTCACCTACTAACAACCCAGTCAAGAGTTAATGAAGATGGCACTCCATTACTAAGTAGAGATGTGTGTTTTCATCACTTTCACTAGGTTTACATGTAAGACTCAAGTGGATCTGCGTTCTGGCGGCGGATGGTATTTATCCCGATTGAAAGATAAAGAGAACCATTCGCCCTTATACCAATGATGTACTGGTTAATTGTAAAAGGCCGATATAGTAATCTAATACAAATCATTTTACATTCAGCAAGGGTGTGTGCAGTAGAAAAACGCCGCATCAAAGAAAGCGTCAAGCCTACCGTTTAATTCCGACAGCATCGATTTCGTCAATGAATACGATACTGGGCGCGTTTTCCTCCGCCAGCCGAAACAATTCCCGGACCAATTTTGGACCATCACCCAAAAACTTCTGAATGAGTTCGGATCCGACCACACGCAAGAACGTAGCAGATGTCTGATTGGCAACTGCCTTAGCGAGTAGGGTTTTCCCTGAATAAAAAACAACCGATTACTGAGTGTGCGACAAAACCCAAAAGAATAACTCGGGCACACAAGATGGCAAAATGAGCGAGGCGTTAATAAATAAAATTTCTAAACCAAACCGGTTAACAAAAACAACACACAGCAAATAAGAGCAGCGGAGTAAGAGGTCAAATAATTTTGGAAACAGCTATTCCAGTCCGTTATGTTCAACAGCACCCTCGAAGGAAGGTGCTTGTTGTATGTTGAACAAAAAACAGAAGGCTAGAAGCATCCTGTTTAAAGATTACTGAACGTTAAAATTTCAACGCCTTACCGGCTACAACACAGCCTTCATTAGCTTACCTTGGCATGCCAAACAAGAAGGAGATGTGGTGAGCGACGCTTCGATACGTCTAAAACGGGCTCAATATAGTGAAACATTCAGAAGATAGCTGTGGAGGATTCTGTCTAGCATATGATTGGGTCACAAATCTGTTATGACCTGGAAAATATGACTATCGGCACCGATTGATAAACATTTCTTGCAGTCTCCGCGCTCAAATTCCGGGCCTCTGAGTACATACTAAAACAGACTGAACGATCAACGGAATGGCCAAAAGTGAGGTGGTAATCGTAGAAAGAACCATAGTGGTACCATCGAGAGCTGCCGGCCATGTTGTAGCAAAAAGTCGTTCAATAAAACAAGATCTTTATTGTCCAATTCGAAAGTTCCCTACGTCACATGCGCGCTCGCGTTTATGGACCGGAATTCCAGTCGAAAACACGACGGCGCTTTCCACTCACACATTTTATGCACTTCTGCTTGGTTTTTTGTGCGTGCGTGTGTGTTTGTGACTGACGCTTGATGCGAATTTGGGGTATAGGTATACAGACAGTACCTGCGCCCGGAGAAGAGAGGAAATGTCTTACCTGTGATGATATCGCATCAATTTGCTGATTCGCATCAATGGAGCATGTTGTCGATAGCTGCGCGGATTTTTGCTACTTGGGTAGCAATTTGTCCACCGATCTGTCCGTGGACCGCGAGTTGAGAGCTCGTGTGGCAAAGGCTAGTGTTGCGTTCGGACGTCTTGAAAGACGTGTTTGGAAGAACCACAGCCTGAAGCCGAGCACTAAGCTCTTTGTCTACCGCTCAATGGTGCTGTCTATACTGCTGTACGGCAGTGAAACGTGGACATTGTATCAGCGGAACGTGCGCTATCTTGAGCCGCTTTCATTTGCAATGTCTAAGACGCATCTTGGGTATTCGGTGGTCGGACATGGTTCCGAACACTGAGGTACTGCGGCGAGCGGACATGAACGGGATGGAAGCCATGTTGATGCTGAATCAGCTTCGTTGGCTGGGTCACGTCCGTCGGATGGGCGATGACCGTATTCCGAAGCAGCTTCTGTATGGACAACTGAGATCAGGTAAGCGAAATCCTGGTGGTCAAAAGCGGATACCAGGATGCTGTGCAGGTAAGTCTTTCACGTTGTAAAATTGATTTCAGATGTTGGGAAGACTTAGCGTTGAACCGGACGGTCTGGAGGAATACGATTCGGACGAACGTCCGCGAGTTCAACGAGCAGTTATTACGCGGCCGAGAACGGAAGCGCGCGGTACGCAAAGGAACCATCGGTGCCATAGGTCGTGGTGACATGACTATATGGCGTTGCGATGTGTGCGGCCGTGAATGCGCTGGCCGCCTTGGATTAGTAGGTCACCAGCGTACTCATAGTGCACCGTCGGCGAAGAGACGACGAGTACGTTAGGCTCAGGTAGGTCATATCAGTATATCCATTTTATCTCTGTTAATGATTGCATCGACCAAGACTATGGTCGTTTGGCAACTAATCCGCTTCTCTTTTCAGAAACTTGGGTGTCTGCGGTCTTCTACCCATTCTTATCTTCAGCTTTGTTGGTGTATTGTATGATGAATGGTTTGCCTGTTCTTTTCGTAGTCCACTCTGAATCTTGTTTTCATTCTTATCCTCTCTGGAATGCAGGAACATACATTCGTATACTGAAATGCTTCTTGTATTACATTTTACATATCTTTCTTCTCAGTTTAGATCTTGTCATTGTAGTCTCTCTCTGTTTATTTTCCGAGAGATAAGGGTTTCCTTTTCCTGCTAGCCATTCAATTGGCTAACCAGCATTGGCCGGCTGGACACAAAGCCTCACTCACACACCTACTGGTCTTATTCCTTCGGGTTTACACCGGATACGTGGTGTGTGAGTGGAACCACAAGTGGTGCAGCGCAAGCCACTTGGGGTGATGGTTTGAAGCGCAGGCGTCCTCTGGCTTCGGTCACTGTGACAGGCTAATCCGTTTCGGATGCCGCCAACCGTGATTGACGTTTTCTATCGTGGTTTTTTGCCTGCCATTTCTCGTCCGTTGGTCCGATTTCGTTGAGCGATGGCTCGTCCGGTCGCTCGTGTTGTCCGCAATCCACTCACTGTGGGCTTTGGACATATCTCACCGCCGCGTTGGGATATTTCACCGTGTTGGAATAATCGCACCTCTGATTTGGTCATATATGACTATATGGTCAACCGAGTGCCATAAATGGGTTGCAGAAGGCAGTCTCTATGTGACACATTACTGTCTTTTATGTTTAAGTGGGGGATTTGATAAGCAGAGTCCGTGAGATGCGTACATATGTAACAATCACCGTCAGCGCATCACGCCGTGGCCCCGAACAATCCGCATAGCTAAGTTGTGTTTTTATGCCATCAGCAGGCACAACGTTATCTGAACGTTATGTCTGCATCAAAAGACTAAGGAAACACTGTAGAAAACATTTCTGTCAGTGCCATCATCATCATCACCACCACCATTGACAGCAACATTATCAGTGGCTGACCCAATGTAGAACAGCGATACAAACACGAAAAGCCTCATTTATAAGTTAAAGACGTGGCAGAGAATGGACATGATGCAAACGAAACTATCATCACAAAACCATTTGATCACAGACTAAATGAGTCACGATTATATAGTGAATGGTATGACATACATATAGTTGGCGTTTTCAATACGTAAACCACCCACCTGGGTCTATGCACCTTTAGATAATTGGCAAGCGAGCTCGCATAGCCTTCATTACCAAACATCCGCCTGCTAATTTGATCGGCGTTGTCACTCGGTGAGTGTTACTGAACGCAGGGAGGCCAAGGGACCCAGATAAACGATGACCGGCTTAGCCTTGGAAATAGAGACGTCAATTTTGCTTTCTATGTTCCCACCACTGCTGATAAATGAACCGGTCAAAAAACTCCAAAACTTCATTAGCGAACAGCAAATCTAGGTGTCGTCTTGCGGAAGTCACGTAAAGACTATAAAGTGTACCCCCAGAATACTTGACAGAAAACAAGGCATTGTCTAGTGTTATCCGGACTACCTGAAAAGTATCAAACAACACACTGGCACCAACATGCACCTGTAAGTCTTCCGGAGGCATTCTGTAACTGCACCTGGGCAGTCTTCTATTACTTCGCCATAATGAAACTGAACAATAGTGAAAGATCTTGGTACGGAAACTGCCACATAGTTCGTCACATACCCTAACCCAGGATGAAATATGAGAACCTTGCCGGCAGTACGTTCATGTATTCGTTTGGTATTATTCAGCACTTAACAGGTTGTAAATGTAAATCAGTCGCTATAGTTGTTGGCTGGTAGTACGTGCGACACTGTCCCGTAATTAGACGAAGGGTATAAACCGACCTACTCATTTTCATCCAAGATGGAACCCTACCAATTATTCCATAAGGTCTGCTTTCCGGAGTATAGTGAATCTACAATGATGAACTGCAGAACCACGGCGAATACCTAAGGTCAGGCTAATGCCCAGAGCTTTACAAATGGGCTTCGATCACCACGTTAAACATGGGAAAATTATCGACCGACCCAAATTAAGAGTGACGTTTTCAGTCGTATGCTACGGTCGGAACGATCAAGTAAGTACCAATTTTCGACGTTCTAGGCGTCAATGCGCCACCTGGCGACCTCCATCGCCGAGTCAATCGTGGACACAGATTGACCACATGGCCGTCAGCTATCGGTGGCGTGGCTGTTTCCAAGATTGCAAGTCAATCTGGAGCACCTGCGTGGATTCCGATCATGCACTGGTATGTGCCAAGTTCGCTTGCGTTTTAGTGAGAGGCCACTTCACCGTCAATCACAAGCTGACTATCTAAACTGGCAGGGTTATAGGCACTTAACCACCTACTAATGTTCGTACCCACTGTACGACTTTGAAGCACACCGGAGATATGTCATGCAATGGACAAGTACGGTACTGCCTCGTGTGGTACTACTACTCGTTCAGCTGCCAACCGCTGGTCTCTATGCGATCACTGGAACTTCTCGACGCTCGCCGGAATATTCCATCTAGCAGCAACTACGAGAGGATTGCGAGGCCTGGTAAACAACACACTATCGAGATGGAACATGCCGGTGTTATCGGAAATTTTTAAAAGCCTTTCAACTCATCCGAGCAACTGGTAGCAGGAAGCCAGGTGTGAGCGAGGTAATCTGCGAAGCCAATGGTGAGCCTATTCATAACCTGCAACGACGCTTAGGACGCTGGGCTGAGCATTTCCAACAGCAGTTCAACTGGCCACCCGCGCCATTGACTACGTCTTCAGGCTCTGCTTGTGCTCATTGGTCTGTTGACGTTTCTCCGCCCTCGGAAACAGAAGTCTCTCTCCAGATTAAGTTTTTGGAATGCCACAAGGCACCCGGCCCAATCGAACCTTTTGTAGATGGATGTCAGCCTAACGTTAAAGATCTGACGCCCTCTGCTCTCAGAAACTCTGAGTCGAGTGAAGTTTGTTCCAAATGACTTAGGGTTGTTACACTATCGTCTTTTATTTTTGAAAATGGCTCAGGCACCCCGTGTGCAAATCACAGAGAGATTAGCCTGATTCCTACTGCGTCAAAGTTGCTCGCAGCAATTGTACTCCGTAGAATAATTGAAACACGCGAAGAACATATATGTAAAGAGCAAACCGGGTTTCGTCTTGGTCGTGGCCGCACCGATCATATCTTCACACTTCGCCAGATGTTTGAACTCCACCATTCATATAGAAGGCCAACAGTTGTTGTCTTCTTGGACATCAGAGGGGCCTTCGATTCGGTTGACAGAGCTGCGCCCTGAAGCTGTCTATCGAGGAGAGATGTGCCTGAGAAGCATGTGAACATGCAGAAAGTAATTTAACATCAGACCTCGGGCAGGGTTGGGGCTTATGATTGCGTATCGCTGACCTTTAGCATCTCAAGTGGGGTGCGACAAGATTGTCCAGCCTCCCCTTCCTATTCAACTTTGCAGTAGACGAGATCCTAGAGTGTGCCCTGACAAACTGCGAATA
The DNA here is from genome assembly GCA_014220965.1 of Paragonimus kellicotti. NCBI lineage: Eukaryota > Metazoa > Platyhelminthes > Trematoda > Plagiorchiida > Troglotrematidae > Paragonimus > Paragonimus kellicotti. Next base: position 59,755 of record LOND01002185.1, on the reverse strand, counting down.
TGATGGTGTGAATTTGCTCCCAGACACTCGACTTCGAGACGTAGAGTATGCAGACGACATCACAATAATCTGCGAGGGTTCATAGGGGAGCTAGAACGTCTTATACAGGTTAGAGGATTCAGCTCGTCAGTTTGGTGTGGATTTTGCACCTACTAAGTGCAAGATACTGTTGAAGGATTGAGGGGGCATCGGGCTTGCCTTCACCGGCGGCGATGAATAGTTGGAAGTAGTCGAGAAGTTCATGTATCTTGGGAACTGTATCAGCGCTGGTGGAATGTCTGATGAGATCACAAATCGCATAGCAAAGGCTCGGATGGCGTTTGCCAACTTACGCCATCTGTGGCGTCGGCATGATCTCAGTCTTTCTGTGAAGAGTCGAGTGTGCAATGCCTATTGTACGGCTCCGGAACGTGGTCGATTCGCGCGGAGAATATTCTTGGAGTGTCCGCTGTCCATCACCACTGTCTCCGAAGAATTAGCGGTGTGTGGTAGCAACGACGGGTCAGCAATGACCAATTTCACCGTCTTCGGAACGGATGAACTGTGTCGACCAGTAAGCATATTTATCTTGTCTCACAGGCTTCGTTTGCTCGGCCACATCTGGTGAATGCCAGCTCATTGCCTGTCACATCGTACCTTATTTGCGTGGTGGGTTAAGCTGGAAGCGGCGGCCTGATGGTCAGCGCATGACTTGGGTTCGGGGTATGAAGGCACTCACTGTGAAGCTTGCTTCAGTAAGGACGCTCCCGGCTTCCTGGCTGGGGTCCAAAAGACAATAGCCACCTTTGATGTGGCGAAGAATAGAAGTAAATGTCATTCATGTGGTATATCTCTGCGCATCGTTTTAGTTTCTTTTTTACCCTCCCCCCCCTGGATTTTTTCATCTTTTCACTTTACGCATCACCTTTTTATTCTCCTATTTTGGCACGTTTCCCATCATATGTGGTTCTTTATGTGTTATATACATACATAAATGTAAGTCAAAGATTTAGCCATTGCAGTATCATCTTTAAAATATGTGGGAACGATAGCCCTTGGACGGCAGCCCTGTACTGCTAACCCCAGTTTGCGAAGGCAGTTCCAAGTCTACTAGCCGGAGCACGACATGCGGCAGTAGCACAACAGTGGTGTGAAGCCAGTTAAATCGTTCTTTGAGATGTTCAATTAACTTACCTAACACTGTTGACTAAGTGGTTCACCCGCATCGTCAGCAGTTTGGCTGACATCTTGGATCAGCGACAAGGATTAGCTTAAACAGCCCTCAATAACTTTTATTTAGGCTAACTTACCAACCACTAATTGGCCTGTGCCTTAGCTTCTTACCAATATCCACGAGAATCGTCGAGTTTGTTGTCCAATAGCCTTCGTGATGTCCAGTGTTCGTTCAGCCTACGTACTACTGTGCCACATGTTATAATTTCTGCTGTTTAAATAGCTTGAAATTCGGGTGGTGAAGTTGGTGGCATCTTCCGAACTAAAACCACTGAGTTTGCATTCTAAACCAATTTGGTGCACACGCCATACTGACAGCCTTGCCGGTTTCTAAGAGGGTAGTCGTTAAGGTGGTGAGATCGTCGCCTTGCGAAAGTAAGGCCGAAGCAACAAGGTACGAATACACGGCTTGAACCGACGTATGTATTCCTATAGAATCGATAATTCTTAATGGAACCAAACCACTTATAACTGACGGCGAAGTGGTCTCTCCGAGACTAAGTCTTGTTCGGGGAGTGAGAGCACTGGCACGCCGAATGTCTAAAATCATTTACTGGTACACAGATGCAACAACCATTTATCACTAGCAGTGGGGTGTGTCGTTAGTCAAAATATGTCGTCTTAACAAGAAATCTGCTGAGCTGCGCTTTTTATCCCAGCTAAAATGACTACATCATAGCTGCATAGACCTAGTGAGAGCGGCAACATCCGATAAAAAGACAACCCCGGGAACGCTGTCATTCCTCTCATTTAGGATGCAATCTGAGACAATAAAAGGACTCCCGAATATCTGGTATATAGAGCTGCATATAACAAACTCTGTCAAATGGGTGGCGCAGAGTCTACTGCTAAAGTAAACCCAATCAACCGTGGCGATTGTGCTGAGGACTGCACTTGTTACAGCCAGATCGATGATGGAGACCATGGAATCACCTAAAGCGTACAACTCATATCGAGTAGACAGTGAGAGTCTCCAATTCAGTGAGTTGGTGGCTATTCTGGACTTTAATCTCCGAAATACAACCGACGCTAATTTTCAATATGTTAAGCGGATGAGCGGGAACGACTTGTCGACCTATATGTTTCGAGGTGTAAACATCGAACGTAGCAGCATTAATTAGTAGTCAGGACGCGAACGAACGACGATGGAAACCGGAGTGAATCGTAGAGGATGGAGTGGCATTCTGATTAGTTTAGTTACATGTGGTGCAGGATCTGTAAAATAATTACTAGAATATATATATATATATATATATATATATATATTGCATAGGACCGTAAAGAGAGGTCAGTAGCAGCATATTTTGACTAGTCATCTTCATCTATGCAGCAAAGACCTGACTTGTACTGCGAGATCGTCGATGTAGAATGAAATTGTTGCGAGTATTTATGGTTGTATGTAGGTTGACGTGCAGCCAGGACGTACAGAACCAGAAAGAACCATTGGGATTCTCGACCAAAGCCTTTGGCTTAAAAGCCTGTACCGCGGAGCAGCGAGTGAGTGGCAGTGTGCTGGAACTAATACCGTTTATTGTGAAGTATTAAGAGACCTCTACCTATATGGCCAGTCTGGAATGAGTGCCCATGTAAGTGTAATCACATTACTCGGTTTAGCCTAAAAGATCGTCGAGGTGAGCAAGGCGTTACAACGCACTAAGGCCCAGTCTCTTCCTATCGGAATCTGAACCAGTTCGTCTGCACTCAAATAGGACAACTCACTACCACCACCAATAGTAGAACAGCAATAATTAATATTGATATAGTTACTCAATCGTCATTCAATCAAGAGAAAAGAAAAACTAAGCCACAGTTCAAGGACAATTTAAAGGGGAGGAACAGGAATGTACACAACCTTGTCTAAACATCCAACATCAAAATGTGTACACTTTACAAACAAATAACCAAACTGAAACTGAGAAAATGGCTTTTACTACACCACCTTCACTAACTGAACCAACTTCACAGACACCTTGGTCAAACAGCGACAACATTCACTCCGCTGAATCCGACTGTCCTTTCTTCTAACGTCTCCGGTCGTCGACCTTGTGAACCATACGGATCATAGTCCGGGAGATGAGTCTGACTTAAGACGAATAAAATACCGGCAGTTGTTCTAAGTTCTCTAGTCATCGTTGGTTTATTTCTAACTTCAATCGCATACGACGTTAACGAAGAGTACTCGATGTGGAAGACGAATGGCTGGTATCGATAGCATACAGCCCAACCGCGTTAATCTTTAATCAATCAATCGTTTTCAGCCTTGGGCCGTACCCGTGGTTACAATGGTTCGGGCTGCTGTTGGTTATGACAGTGGCCGACGAAAGTGCAGAGAAATAAACGGGTACAAATGTGTAGCGAAGAAAAAGGGGAAAAATAGGCAAGCAAAGACCATCGGGTTTTACGAAAAAGGAGAGTTAACCAGTTTGCGGGCAGGGACTCACTAGTGTTGGATACACAGTGTCATATCAAAGTGTTTCCAATCCGCAGTTTGAATGAACGCGAGCTCCAAACCAGATAGACGGCACATACCAACCTTGCTCAGCAGGACGGTCGGCTCTTTCATAGCCCGTGACAGTCCGGCCGCCTTATGGTTCCTTCCAAACGTCGGCAGTTATACTGAACAATGCGTGATGCGGCAGACGCCCTGTCGGCATACGGAGTACTTGGCTCAACCAGCGAGGGCTTTGCATTTTCATAATTTCGGTTATCGGTCGTGAACTAGAACAGTTCACAGATACCCGTCGACTGATTGTCGCGATCCTCACAAAGTCAGCCCATTTTATATAGGGTAAACGGAGAAGAGAACGGTGGTCGAATACCGAGAGTCTATATGTGCCTTCTGCATGAATCAGAGTTAGATTAACCCTCACTAATAACTACCTATGTCTAGCGTCATCACTGGTACTTCTCGATACGAGCGAGTGATTGACAAACCCACGTCTACCTGGTCTGCGTCGACAGAGGTTGACCGAAATACTAGGTACGGTCGCACATAAACGGTTGTTTACTTAGAGCCCAATCAGCAAGCTTTACTTTACTTTGGAGCCCCTCAGCTCTCCTTGGCCGCTGGATTCGATTTCACTCAAACAGACACTGAGAAGGAACCGCTGACATGCAGCATTACACAGCAGTAAATTTACATGAATGACAACGCTAAGATTGTGATTGCACGTTTCATGAACACGTATTCAGTTGGAGATTGGACAGTGTGCTCGTTAAGGCAGCTGGTTGCTCTGCTCATCACAGCGTGCGGATGTCGAAAGCGTCAATTACATGCCTAGGCTGTAAAAAAGTAAAAGTGCAGCTTTTGCATTCCCATAGACATTTTAGTCAGCGTCTTCCGCAAAGGGGCACCGACTCAAAGTTCGTTTCGGTTAGAGAAAAGGATGCGTTCAGTTGCGAGTGACCTTCAAATCAAGTTAACCAGAATTCCCTATTATTTGCTGGTAATCTAAAGGTCGCTGAGGCATAACAATCTCTAAGGTTTCAAGTTAAAGAGACGTCCAAATCACAGGGTCAGCAATTGGAGTCAACATAACAGTTACCGTGTTTCCTATCAAAGTGATCCAAGCGATTTGAACCCTAGTCACAAATGGACGTATCTGACCGTTTACGTATGACAATTCAGTCGTGCTTAGTACGAGGGACAATGGCGCAGTGGGCAACACTGTTGCCCCATAAAAGTATGGCCGGAGTTCAAATCCCAGCCATGGCAAAGACATGCACCACTAGTGAGCCTCAACAAGAGCGAAGCCCAAGTACAATATTCCTTTATGAAAAGGAGCAGCTGAAAAGTCCACGAGAGTACGAAGGCTGTGGTCAATTATGAGTGATGTTTGACTTACAATAATGAAGATCACCAACGATTTGCCAAAACTAGAAAGTGGAAGCGAAGGAATAAGGTGGAAATGAGTGAGCTGCTCCATCGGGATAACCTTATGATCGGAAACTTCCGAGGCGTTTATGCAGCAGAAAGGAATCGCTTTAAGGGTGTCAGAGGGCGTAGCGAGTAACATTAATATCTGGTGTTTACAATTATCGTGCACCATACATCTATTTTAAGCCACATCAAACGTCCGGACATTACTGGAAAGTTATCGAATGTGGCGAATAATAAGCCAGCAAACACGATCAACTGTTGGGTGATCAGAATATTTTTTGTATTTAGGTAACTTCCATAACTCTGGACTACAGAAGTATCGCAAATGTAGAAATGGTTGTTGTAAACTCACGGGATCGCGCTTCAGTAACCTACGCAATCAGCAACACGACATGCAATCTCAGGGGACGTAAATTATTTTCGTCTGACCAGTCTTCTTCTATTTGTGACATGCTAAATCCAAAAGGTCATAGTCGGTATAGCCCTCCAAACTAACGAAGCACACAAGCTTGACCACAACATTAAGGTGACATACATGAACAACTATCCCATAAAGCCACTCCCCAAATGCAGCGCTACTATCTTTGTCCAGCCCTACCCTTGCACGTGGGGGCGATACAACCGCAGTTTTGACGTCAAATGTAAACGACCCGACGGTCACCGTTCAGATTTCAATCAGGCCACTATTCAAAAACTTGTCGTGAAGTATGCCAACAGCAATAACATGCGCCAGTAAAAACAACATCTAAGTAGGAGACGGCTGACACATAGTATGGTTGATTAGGATGAGAAAAAATTGCGAAGCTAAGGAAAGATGGATATTAACAGTCGGTCCTTGACTGCTAGCAAGGAGAACAGCTGTTCCAGCAAAGGTGGGTCCTACTGACAAGACGCTAGGAAATCGAACGTACGGGAAATGAGCAGGTGTCAGGATAACCGTCCAAAAACGTAACCATTAGAGCATAAGGTCACGAGCAACGAGACTGCAGAAATGGTTGAGTTACTTTCTGGAGTACTGTACTTCGTTTGCGCGCAAGCTTACTCGATCAGTCATTTCTGGTTGGCTTGTAAACGGGTAGACATCTGCCACGGCCTCCCAAGAAAGACTTCGGAAAGGGTTTTGTAAGTGGTTGGTTCCAACGACTACCATTCTGACACTAGCCTCATCATCATCATCATCATCATCATATCAGCCATGAGCCTGACCAAAAGGTACTGTGGCTCGGGCTGCCGCTCACCTCAACAGTGACGTGGAATATCCTAGAAGAAAACGTTACTAAGAAGGTTGAAAATTAATAGAAGTCTAAGCGGAAGAACTAGAAATGGTATGGATGCAGGTACGCCATTGACTGCGACACGCCTGCCATCTCGGATAGCGTCTCCAACCAGCGGTTTGAGTGATCACGAGGACCCCATCCAGGCAGGCGACACCTACCCACTTTACTCAGTGGAGCAGTCAGGGTCTTCATATTTCGTGACCACGTTGTCGCTTGACCACCATGTGGTTTCACCCAACTGTTGGTGGTCTCAGTATATAATGCCCGGTACGGTAAACGCTCAGCTGGCATGCGGAGTACGTGACCTAACCATCGCAGGCTGTGCAACGTGAGTAGTTGACCGATCGATCGCGCATCCCGAGCGTTCCGGAATACGCGCCGGCGAACTGCCGCATTGCTCACGCGATCAGTCCACTTAATGTGGGCTGTAATCTCGTCAGCAGTGTTGCAAGCTGACGAGATAGTGCTACCCAAGTATGTGAAACTGTCCACAGTCTCAAGCGGATTACCTGCAATAAAGAAAGTAGGAGTGGAAATGCCCCAGTCTTGAAGTAACACTTTGCACTTTGAAGGTGCGAAGCGCATTCCATACAAACCAGCCCGGTCATTCACCTTGTTCAGCATGGTCTGCATGTCTTCGAGTTCCGCATATTCCAGATCAGTCAACCGAGCCCCGGAAGCGACTCAACCACAGTGCCACCGGACGTCTCCTAAAGCGCACCCTCCAGAATGTCGTCCATGACAAAATTGAACAGGAAGGGGGAAATCGGACACCCTTGACGAACACCACTAGAAGTGATGAACGCCCGAGACAGCTGTCCATAAACTCTCACCCTGCTTGCAGAGGAGTGATTTTATTAACAGTTTCACGTATTTCTGGTACTCCTTGCGAAAGACAATTCACAGAACGTTACGAGCAACTGAATCGAAAGGAGCTCCAGGTCAAATAGCAAACCGTCGGCTGCCTATAGAGTGCCGATGTTTCAAGATCCGTCGCAAGGTAAAAATGTGGTCAACGCACCCTCGACCGGATCGGAATCCTGCCTGTTCTTCACGTATCTGGCTTTCTCTGGGTTTAGTGAGCCGACGTAAAATGAGGCCAGTGAGTAACTTGGAAGCAACAGATACCAAACTGATGCCTGTGGTTGTCACATAGACTTCGGGCCCCCTTTTTGAAAACGGGGATCACTGTTGATAAGCACCAATCGCGAGGTACCTCTTCAGTCTCCCAAATCGTCTGGAGGAGTTTTGTCAGTTCTGATATCAACCTCTCTCAGAGGCTGAGTTCGAGCCCCAGGCGCGCATGGGATACATCAAACCAAATTAAATCGAAACTGCTGTCCATTCTTTCTCTGATAGTCATTAGGAACAACGGCTTGCAGAAAACCCCATCAAACACTTTTTGGGATGTCATAGATGCACTTGCTCACTTGATGATCACTTGTATATAAACTACGAACGAACATTCCACCTGATGTAAGAGAAAATGATGTTCGGCAAATAACGGAGGAGGAAGTAGTTAAATACAAGACATCTGACTAAGACTAGCTGTTTGGCAAAGTAGACAACGATCGTGCCATCACAACTGTGACCTTCCAGAATACGTCTGGAAAGTAAATTGTTGGGTGGTTCACAGTAGTAAATGTGTAAAATAGTCCACCTTGTCATTATACATAACTAATTTTCACTTCGATTGCAATGTGCCACTTTCAAATGGGGCGACTTATATTGTGCTACGTTCAATATGTAAGGTTACGATACCCAATCGTTAAATGCTTCACCGATGACACTTTTCCCGATTATTTCATTACGGTTAACATCCATAGTACGAAGATCAGCACTGCCATGGACAACAATACACCAGCGATTGGCAGTGGTGAGTAATAAGTATGAATATGGTGTAATAACAATCATTGGAAGACCTCCCCGGATTTCAAAACTACCTTAGAGTTACCGTTCCCTCCCTTGCTTTCTGTGACCCTAAGTGGCTAATCGTGTCGTTTTTACAGTCCACATCCACAGTGCCAAATTCTTCACTCCGTCTTTCTTGGACATTGATTACTGCGCATTTCCACACACCTGTCCCTAACTGTCACTGCTTCCTTTCAACCCTGTGACAATACTGAACGATGCCTTCCTAGTGGCCACCATGGCAATGTCATCAACCAATCGATCTACCAAAATACCAATTACATATCCGCATATCAGACTGATTCGATCGTAATTTGTCAATCCGCCTTTGTCTGTTGGCCGCCTATGCCTCCAGCCATCGTCCGACTTCAGTGGTCAGTAGTTGCATTTCACCCTACGAAGGTAAACACAGTAAGGTGTGTTTCTCATAGTTAGTCACACTGTTTGTATTGATAGTGCCGTGCATCCAACGACAACAGTTGGTTAATATATTGCTTATAGACGGTTAAACGTGCACCGCTCAAAGTCCGTCGGAAGTACGCACAAACACACTCTCATGAAGTAGGGGAAGTTTGAGAAATGGACCAACGAAAGCCGCAAAAAGCTGTTTAGCACATGTTTTATTCGTGAATGTACCTCAATTGTTCATAAGAGATGTTGATTTTAGACAGGTATTATGCCATATATGCTTCGGTCTTTGTTCCTTCTATTCGTAAACCAGGCATTTTCATAATTGCATAACAAATGATTGTCAGTATCGATCACGAATGCATGGGTTCCCATGATGACATCTCAATACGTTGACAACTCAGCTCCTTAATTGTCATGCTGGAAAATAGTTGGTCACCGCACTGTGCAGTTTCTGTAGATGACGCGTAAAACGGTGAGTCGTACAAGTCATTGCACGTGGTTGGCCATGGAACAGCGTATACTTCATGTTATAGTGGTTTAACTGAGCGTCAAACAATGGTTGTATCAAAAAATAAACCAGTTGCTTGAAATGAGCCATTGTTTCGAAAGAGTAATGTGCGGATGATGTAATGCACCAGGACTGACAACGGTAGGTACCACTGTGATTCTGTACACTTAGAAAGCGGCAGGTCTTGAAAGCTGCATTCCGGCACTGGAGAACGTGTTGTGTGATATGCAGGTTACTCCGTGCAATTTTTCTGTAGAACCAAATCAAACGCTGTGCAATCTCTTACAGATGGCATCGATCCGTTAAAGTCCAGAACACTTTGGAGTAATTGCCTGGACCAAAATTATGCCGCTGACTGTGCTCTTTTTGTTATTAGCTGTTAAGCAATCATGTGCTCACAACTATAAGCTGCTTTACTTAAACCCAACTGAAGCGACTAAACAAGTGAAAACAATGAAAAAACGATCCACGCTACGCAAGTGAAGAAAAGACAAACAACTACGCAATAACAATGATCATGAAGGTCTCTCGTGGAAGTTTACTTTGAAGAAACTGTCAGCAGCCAATAAACCGTGTCGCCACGTCTCTTCTCTTTCTTGGTTTCAAACCAAGCGACTGAGCGCGTAACCGAAGACGACGATCCAAAAACTATCGACTTCGGATGCTATATACGTAACCTACACGGACAATGACAATTCTAGTGGAAGAAATGAAACTGGCGCAATTCGATTCAGCCCAACTGAAGTTCGTCGGGACAGTAACGCGCAACTCATGTGATATCAGCAAATAAAAACGTCAAACCGGGTTCAACGGCAGACGCTATCACGAACAGCATCAATGAATTTGTTTACGATGCGAGTGACCTTCAAATCAAGTTAACCAGAATTCCCTATTATTTGCTGGTAATCTAAAGGTCGCTGAGCATAACAATCTCTAAGGTTTCAAGTTAAAGAGACGTCCAAATCACAGGGTCAGCAATTGGAGTCAACATAACAGTTACCGTGTTTCCTATCAAAGTGATCCAAGCGATTTGAACCCTAGTCACAAATGGACGTATCTGACCGTTTACGTATGACAATTCAGTCGTGCTTAGTACGAGGGACAATGGCGCAGTGGGCAACACTGTTGCCCCATAAAAGTATGGCCGGAGTTCAAATCCCAGCCATGGCAAAGACATGCACCACTAGTGAGCCTCAACAAGAGCGAAGCCCAAGTACAATATTCCTTTATGAAAAGGAGCAGCTGAAAAGTCCACGAGAGTACGAAGGCTGTGGTCAATTATGAGTGATGTTTGACTTACAATAATGAAGATCACCAACGATTTGCCAAAACTAGAAAGTGGAAGCGAAGGAATAAGGTGGAAATGAGTGAGCTGCTCCATCGGGATAACCTTATGATCGGAAACTTCCGAGGCGTTTATGCAGCAGAAAGGAATCGCTTTAAGGGTGTCAGAGGGCGTAGCGAGTAACATTAATATCTGGTGTTTACAATTATCGTGCACCATACATCTATTTTAAGCCACATCAAACGTCCGGACATTACTGGAAAGTTATCGAATGTGGCGAATAATAAGCCAGCAAACACGATCAACTGTTGGGTGATCAGAATATTTTTTGTATTTAGGTAACTTCCATAACTCTGGACTACAGAAGTATCGCAAATGTAGAAATGGTTGTTGTAAACTCACGGGATCGCGCTTCAGTAACCTACGCAATCAGCAACACGACATGCAATCTCAGGGGACGTAAATTATTTTCGTCTGACCAGTCTTCTTCTATTTGTGACATGCTAAATCCAAAAGGTCATAGTCGGTATAGCCCTCCAAACTAACGAAGCACACAAGCTTGACCACAACATTAAGGTGACATACATGAACAACTATCCCATAAAGCCACTCCCCAAATGCAGCGCTACTATCTTTGTCCAGCCCTACCCTTGCACGTGGGCGATACAACCGCAGTTTTGACGTCAAATGTAAACGACCCGACGGTCACCGTTCAGATTTCAATCAGGCCACTATTCAAAAACTTGTCGTGAAGTATGCCAACAGCAATAACATGCGCCAGTAAAAACAACATCTAAGTA
>LOND01002185.1:33968-44062 GCA_014220965.1 Paragonimus kellicotti | reverse complement strand
GTAGTTAAATACAAGACATCTGACCAAGACTAGCTGTTTGGCAAAGTAGACAACGATCGTGCCATCACAACTGTGACCTTCCAGAATACGTCTGGAAAGTAAATTGTTGGGTGGTTCACAGTAGTAAATGTGTAAAATAGTCCACCTTGTCATTATACATAACTAATTTTCACTTCGATTGCAATGTGCCACTTTCAAATGGGGCGACTTATATTGTGCTACGTTCAATATGTAAGGTTACGATACCCAATCGTTAAATGCTTCACCGATGACACTTTTCCCGATTATTTCATTACGGTTAACATCCATAGTACGAAGATCAGCACTGCCATGGACAACAATACACCAGCGATTGGCAGTGGTGAGTAATAAGTATGAATATGGTGTAATAACAATCATTGGAAGACCTCCCCGGATTTCAAAACTACCTTAGAGTTACCGTTCCCTCCCTTGCTTTCTGTGACCCTAAGTGGCTAATCGTGTCGTTTTTACAGTCCACATCCACAGTGCCAAATTCTTCACTCCGTCTTTCTTGGACATTGATTACTGCGCATTTCCACACACCTGTCCCTAACTGTCACTGCTTCCTTTCAACCCTGTGACAATACTGAACGATGCCTTCCTAGTGGCCCTACTGATTTCATTCTGCCAAAGAAACCTCGTGATCTCACTTTTGAAGAAACACTGAAGATACTGACGAATATTTTCGGAGAGCAGTCATCCTTTGTTCAACATCCGGTATCAATGCCTCAAGTTGGTGAAAAGTGAACATGAAGATTTTGTCACTTACGCAAGTACAGTCAACAGAGAATGTGAAAAGTTCAAGTTGAGGACAATGACAGAGGATCAGTTCAAGTGTCTAATATTCGTCTGCGGTCTACAGTCCACCCAAGATGCCGACATTCGTACCACAACCTTGGACAGGACACTGACATGTTTTTGCCATCTGTGACAGTGGAGTGCCAACGGTTGATCAATCTGAAACATGACACAGCCATGATTGAACAGTCGGGACTACCTGCAGTCCATGCTGTTTCGCAGCGGCCACGCAACCGAGAAGCTTGGTGCAAAGCCCTATCGAAGCCCCCAACTGCATGCTGGCAATGCGGTGATTAGCATTATGTGCGGTTCTGTCCATTCAAGCACCACAAATGTCAAAAATGCAATCGATCCGGATACAAGGAAACGTGTTGCGGTTCAACCCTGTCACTCAAAAGCCCGTGTCGGTCGAAATTAACAGCAGTCCTGCGCGCCTACAGCTCGACACTGGTTCTGACATCACGCTGATTTCGCGACAAACGTGGAAGAACATTGGCCGTCCGGTGTACAAGAAAACAGAACATTCAGCTCAGAACGCGCCTGGAGTAAAAGCGACGCTGATTGGGTGAATTAGACTGTGATATTGAATGCGGTGATGTCCATACAAGTGGCACAGTCTATCTTACCGAGCATTCGAAATTGAATCTTCTGGGCTTGGACTGGATTGAGCGTCTGAAACTGTTGGACATGCCACTCAGCCAGTTGTGTAGAAATGTGAAGGTGCAAGCTCCGCTAGCAGATCAGAAACCGGATCACGTTCGTCAGAACCTGACAGAGAAGTTGATAAACAAATTCGCCGATGTGTTCCAGGAAAACCTTGGTTGGTGTACCAAAGCGAAAGCAGTATTGAGCCTACGTGCAGATGCCAAACCTGTTTTCCGGCCAAAGCGACCTGTGCCATATGCTGCTCTACCAGTTGTGGACGAAGAGTTGGACAGACTTCAAAAATCCGGGGTTATCCAGCCAGTCAATTACTCTGCTTGGGCAGCCCCTATTGTAATTGTTAAGAAGGCTAACGACTCTATCCGATTGTGCGCAGATTTTTCTACAGGATTAAATGCCGCGCTGGAGGACCATCAGTATCCTCTTCCAGTCCCTGAGGACTTGTTCGCAAAGCTCAATGGTGGCAGATGCTTTGCCAAACTCGATCTGGCCGAAGCCTATCTGCAAGTTGAAGTCGACGAGGATTCCAGAGAACTACTGACCATCAACACTCATCGGGGATTATTCCAGTATCGCCGTCTACTTTTGGAGTGAAATCAGCGCCTGCAATCTTCCAACAGATCATGGACACGATGCTGACTGACGTCCCGGGAGTAGCAGCATATCTCGACGACATCGTTGTGAAAAGCACTTATCCTGATGATTCGTACGAAAAACTTGATCGTGTCCTCAGCCGAATTCGAGAGTTTGGATTTCATCTTCGTGCTGAAAAATGCAACATGTTTATGCAGTCGATCAAGTATTTGGGATTTATAATCGACCAGCATGGCCGCCGCCCTGACCCAGCCAATGTCGACGCAATCAATCGAATGCCTCATCCAACTGACGTCTCAACTTTGCGATCATTCCTAGGACTAGTGAGTCACTTCTTAACTGCGATGCACCATATCCGAGGGCCGTTAAACCAACTTCTTGAGAAAGGATGCAGTGTGGAACTGGTCTGCTGAATGCCAAAATGCCTTTGATCGTGTTAAGGCTATGCTTGCTTCGGATCTGCTCCTTACCCACTTTGACCCTACCTTGGAGATTGTGGTAGCATTGGATCTCTCAAGACTGCGGTATCGACGCAGTTACATCCCACCGATTCTCGGAGGGTTCTGTAAAGGCAATAGCTCACGCATCCAGAACGATAACGAGAACAGAGAAGAATTAGGGACAAACTCGAAAAAGAAGCACTGGCAATTGTATTCACAGTAAAGAAATTTCACAAAATGCTGTATGGACGTCACTTCACTCCTGTTGACCGATCACAAACCACTGCTTGCAGTTTTCGGATCAAAGAAAGGCGTTCCAGTGTATACGGCAAACCGTCTCCAGCGTTGGGCAACTATGCTCCTTGGCTACGATTTACCATCAAGTACCAATCAACAACCAGCATCGGGCAAGCGGACGCTTTATCACGATGATTGCTTCGCGCACCACGGAAAACGAGGATATTGTAACTGCGGTTATTTTGGTGGATCATGATGTGAACCACGTGGCAGCCGAAACAAGAAACCTTCCCGTAACTGCGTCAATGATTCAGCAGTCGACAAGACGAGATCCAATTCTGCAGAATCTTCAGCGATATCTTCGCAACGGATGGCCTCAGAATAGCATTGATTAGATGAAACAGTACACAGAGCGAAGAGACTGTCTTTCCTACTGCCAATTCCTGCATCTTGTTCGGATGAACGTGTGATCGTCCCATCTGGTCTCAGAACACGGGTTCTGCAGCAGTTTCATCGCGGCCATCCCGGTATCATTCGGATGAAAGCATTGGCACGTAGTTATGTGTACTGGCCTCACATGGATTCCGACATCGAGAAACTTTGCAAAGGCTGTTCTGCTTGTGCACTGGCTGCCAAATCCCCAGTGAAAGCTGAGTTGCAATCGTGGCCAATGCCAGAGAAGCCGTGGATTCGCGTGCACATCGACTTTGCCGGACCAATAAACGGCCAAAACTTCTTGGTGCTTGTCGACGCATACAGCAAATGGCCAGAAGTTTGCCTGATGGAAACAACGTCGGCAACCTCAACGGTGCGGAAAGCTGGGCCAAATATTCAGCCGTTTCGGAGTACCGGAGACAATCGTGTCGGACAACGGAAGTCAGTTTACTTCCGGTACATTCGTGGACTTCTGCAAGCGGAATGGCATTAATCACATACGGTCACCGCCTTACCATCCGCAATCAAATGGCCAAGCTGAACGGTTTGTGGACACGTTCAAAATGGCGCTTCAAAAAGCCAAAGGGGAGGGACATACGGCCGACATCCTCGAAGCGTTCCTCCTCAATTACCGAACGA
This sequence comes from Paragonimus kellicotti, assembly GCA_014220965.1. Classification (NCBI taxonomy): domain Eukaryota; kingdom Metazoa; phylum Platyhelminthes; class Trematoda; order Plagiorchiida; family Troglotrematidae; genus Paragonimus; species Paragonimus kellicotti. The sequence continues at coordinate 40,235 of LOND01002185.1, read as the reverse complement.
CTCCGAATCGACAGATTCCGGAAGGGAAATCCCCAGCTGAAGCTCTGATGGGACGCAGACTGCGAACATCGAATGATCTACTATATCCTTCCAGGCCACCGGCGGCTAACAGGAATTTCCGATGGAACAACAGTTTAATAGAAGACATGGAGCTCAATCCCGTTCCTTCGAGATTGGTCAACCGGTACTGGCCAGGGACTACCGTGGGATAGAGATTGCATGGACACCCGGGAGAATTCGAAGCCGTCGAGGCACAGTACTCTATGAAGTTCAAGTTGGCCCACACACTTGGATACGGCATGCCAATCAGATCAGACCGTTTGGGAACAAACGGTCCATTCGAATATCGAGGCCTATGTACGCTGCCTAAGAGCTATTGGATAACGCCAAGAGTCAAGAGGCACGCCAGAAACGCAGAACGTTGACGTTGAAGAGAGGTCATCAAACGTTGTCCACGCACTTGGATACGGCATGCCAATCAGATCAGACCGTTTGGAGAACAAATGGCCCATTCGGAGAATCGAGGCCTGTCGCTGGAAGAGCTACTGGATAACACCAAGAGTCAAGAGGCACGCCAGAAACGCAGAACGTTGAAGTTGAAGAGAGGTCATCAAACGTTGCCAACACCTCCACGATCAAGCCGCACACGGACCGCTGTGACCCCACTCCAAGTGAATCCTCATTTACGTACGTACGAGCAACGACCTCGAAGGGGAGGTGTTAGGAGGCGCACCTCCCAACGAAACAGCCAGGACGCATCACGCCACATCAATAGGCCGGCCCAGTTCGGATAGTATGGTCGCGGGTGGTGTTATGGTTCTGTTAGGTGGCAGCCATCAAACAAACAGTTGTATTTATTTACTGCACCTTTACATTGCTTTTCATTTGCATTGTAGCTCATCATTGGTGCTTCATTTACTGTGGACCAATCATTTTATCGCATCACTCTGAGCGTTCATCTCCCAACGTGTTTTCCAATCGATAAACATTCCATCAAGATTCGTTTGTCTTCTCAGTTCGAGTCGCGTGATTGAATATACAATTAGCTGATCTGTTCAACAACTCAGGGATATAACAGATTCCACTCAGCCAATCAGATTGCAGGTGTGCGGTCGAACGCCTGTGCGCTATCTGGACTGTTTTCTCGCGTTGCTTTCTGATGCCCCCTGTAACGTGATTTGCTCTGACACCCTGACTGCCATATATGACCGTTTCATTTGATTCGCTCTGTCTGACTGCCATGTATGGTAATCGTTTCGTCCTATAAATTTAGAGCCTCTGTGGCCTAATTTTGACTCGCGTTGCCAATAAACGGTGTTGCCGCGTCTCTTCTTTCTCGGTTTTGAATCAAGCGACTGAACACGTAATCAAAGGCGACGATCCAATACAACGTTATGTAATGCCTGTTTGGAACAACTGAATATTAGCGCATCATCGTGGAATTTACAGTATGATGACCCTGCAATATCTTTATCAGTCCAGAACATGAAAGTGTTAAGATGGGTTCTAATGGACTTTCTATGGCTGCCCTATCTGCTTGACAGCAGCATCGACCAAAAAAACGGAAGCCGATAATTTCAGTGTACAACGGTAAAGTTCCCTTCAAAATGTCAGTCGAAACAGGCAGAGTAATGTGACTCGTCTCAGTGAGCACACAAATATAACGGATTGTGAAGTGTAGCGAGATATTCACTAACAGTGACTGAACGTCTAAGCAGCGCATCTGTTCACTAGCAGGCCTGAAGTATAAGTCACTGCTCAGTTCAAAAGAATCCCTAATAAAATATCTCCGAAACTTCCGCTTTAAAGCAGTTGGAGTGATGATTAACCGGCATGCCAATAAATAGTATGGGAAGTTTGTCATCGCCAAAAAAAGCCTGGACAGCACCCCAGACTTGTCTTAGAGGATCTGTAAAGTTGAGGTGGCATCGATCCACACAGTTTATGAGTTTTATATGTCCATTCATCCACTGTGCGTGGGTGTAAGGAAGGTTGAAAATATCGTTATTTGCGATCTCCCATTTCTGTGATACCGATTCGCCAAAACTTCGCTTGACCTTCTAACATCGACAAAATCTTCTGCACACATGCATCTACGTCTCAAATGACTGTCCCAAAGTCTGTACATGGCTTTGATAGTATTACACTTTTTTGGCTTAATTTGTCTGAATTATCGCAATGTTTTGTGATAGCGCTGCCGGAATAAACTGATAAGACAGGCCAGAGAGGACATAAGGTCTAATGTTAGTGATGTACGATGGGTACTCGGTGACCCACCCGGTAAAAACACCTGCCAACTCGTATGATGTATGGATCACAGTTAGACGTGTTTCCATAGGCCGGCTTCAACGCAGTCAGCCTAATTTGGACTAAACTATATACAACACCACAGAAAGTTTTGAGGGACGTCACCAAAAGCGACACCGGGACAAGCGAAAGTGTTACCTGAACATCTCAAAATGGAAAAAAGGTCAGTTACAGAACTTTTGTTTTTTTTCCGTAGTATAAGTGTCATGAGTGAAATCTTAAACAAGCAGTGTCACATCAAACCTGGAGGACTTTCAACAGTTTGCTACGGATAACTCGCTTAAGCCGGTAGATTATCTCATTTATCAATGTAGTAGTGTTCGTAAATTCGCATTCAACTAGGATTGTACAGAAATATCAGTATGTGGAATGTTGGTAGTCTGTCGACATGCGCAAGTCTTCGCACTCCAATCTACCGCCGTATTTCAACAAAGACGAAAATCCAACAAATAACAGTAGTAAAAACGTACCAGTGCCTGGAGCCCCGTACAGGATCACACCCTTAGGCGGTTTAATCCCCATTTCTTCGTACAACTCTGGGTGGGTTAGAGGGAGTTCTACAGATTCTTTGATTTCCTGAATCTGAGCTTCTAATCCTCCAATATCTGCGTAGGTCTCCTGGGGCGCCTTCTCCAATTTCATAACCGTCACCATTGGGTCGGCTTCATCTGTCAGAACACCAACAACCGCATGAACCTATCAAGTGTTGGGAATTACGTGAAGCAAACCGACCTTGTAATTGAGAAGCACTGAACACCCCGGTTCAAGGATCCCTTTGTCGACGAAGGATAGGATGCTTACATAATGTTCGCTTCCAACTGATGTAGAAACGACCACGTGATTATCATCAATGATTTCTTCTAAAGTTCCAACAGACATCGGAGTGCCCCTCAAGTCATCGACCTTTGATCGTTCCTCCTGAAAAGCAGTAGAAAATCAGGAAGAACCCAAACAAAGCACCTCGTGACGCTCCTCATCAGTCTTGAGGCGCTCCTGGTTTTTTATAAATTCTTCTTCCATCAGTAAATAATCCTTGATTCTTTCCATCTTCAAGAGCCGCAGTTTGCACCTAGTGTGTGGTGTCACTTGAGGTAGCTTGCTAGCACTGTCAGGTCCTTTAGACCGTTTGTGCTTGCCCATCCGAGTAGGCACCGGAGGGTCGAATTCTCTGCGTTTACTCTAGGAAAAAATATGAAAACAATTTAAGAAAGTCACCTTTTCATCTTTTTTGCCACCTTCTTGATTGGAATGTTTTTGACCCTTGGGAGGTAATAATAACGAAAACCTCATCCTTACCATGGAGCTCGTAAACACTGGACGACCTAGAAACTAAGGTATTTTCGGAAACGCCGCGCGACGGAGGTGATAAAAGTAGTCTGGCCAATAAAACTCTGATGGTGAATAAAAAGTCCACCAAAACAGACAATGAATTAAACTTCTGATTTGAATGGAGTACCACAAAATGCGACTGACAGATATATCTGATGAAATGAACGGATAGTATCGGTTCAATTCAGCAATTCAGCGATCGATATACAGGTTCGTGGCAGAGGCTCAAAGTCCCCGGATCCAGTCGGTTTTTCTTGTTGTTGGAGGATTACAGTAAATATCAAGAGCAGAGTAAGGTTACTTGAACAATAGGTTTTTCGGTAAAGGAGAATTAATGGGTTCAATGGGTTCAATGGGTGATGGACGGAAGTAGAAAGCCGCGGCTTGTGATGGTTCCGTTTCTCCAGGCGAAGAATCTCTGTGCCAGAGGGATAGTTACACGTCGCAACTTTCTTGGTTGTATCAAAGGCTAAAGTGGAGAATAGATAAATGAATGCCGGCCTACTGTTAATAAACTCACAACTTTAAAGCTAGGCGAATGCATAATTAGATGAGAGCAATTCAACAGGACGAACACACTCACGTTGCTGTGCGCAGGAGAGTATGCTGGTGAAACGGACTGAGGGTTAGAGTAGCGATCCAGACGAATCTTGAACGCGGCCACTGTCGTGGCGCTCACGATATGTTCTGGTAGAGAGTTCCAGGCTTTGCAGACCCGAACCGAGAAGAAACTGTGCCTCAGCTCAAGTCTGCTGTACTGACTCTTTAGTTTCAAGGAATGCCCTCTGAGTGAGCTAGTATCCGCAGAAGTGAGCAGGGATCTACACGGATGGTTAGGGGTCCTCAGAATCATGTACGCCAATATAAGGTCACCTCTCTGTCTGCGATATTCTAGGGAGAAGAGATTTAGCTCATGAAGCCGCTCAATATAGGGTTTTGCGCTCAACCCACGAACTGCTTTCGTCGCACGTCTCTGGACATTTTCTAAAATTAGTTTGTCTTTTTGTAAGTGAGGAGACCAAACAAGGTCCTTGCTCGAGGTGAGGACGAATGAAGCTGTTGTACAGGTTGTTGAAGCATGACCGGTCAAACTTTCCAAACATACGCTTCAGAAGCGCTAGTACGCTATAGGCTTTCTTGGCGCTCGTCTCAGTATTGGGGGAACTCGAGAGGTTGTGTGTCACAACAGTACCAAGGTTTTTCTCTGTCCGTGACTTGCAGCGCACTCACGAGGTGTAAGGGAAATTTTGCTTATGTCTGATATGCATAACTTTGCACTTGCTGGTATTGAACTCGATGCAGTTTGATTTAGACCATTTGTAAAGGGCACTAATATCAGCTTGCAGGGCGCTCGCGTCAGAGCTGTTACGCACAACACGCCAGATTTTGATGTCATAGGCGAACAGCAGCAGTGGAGACGATACTTCGGATGGCAGATCATTGATGAAGATAGAGAAGTATGCCCCAGGATGGAGCCGTGGGACTCCGCTGGGCTGAGCTGGCAGATGATGACGGAGAACCACACCGCACGATGGAAACGATTTGAAAGGTAAGACAACCAGCGGAGAAGTTACCTTTAACCACAACGAGGAGCTGTCGAGTAAACAGAATGATTCACTCGTCAAAAGCTTGGCAAAGTCAAGTAAATAGCATCGGCCCCTCTCCTCTTCGGCAGCAATGTCCACTGGTCACGGTGCACAGTTGTAGTGCATGAGCGCGTCGTTGGAGACGTATTGTCGCTGCAGAAGAACGCTTGTGTTTAAAGATGCTTCAATAATGAATCGTGGACTAACGCTTCAAGGACCTTCGATACACAGGATAGGAGGGCTATCGGGCGATAGTTGCAAGGCTGGCTTCGCTGCCCACCTTTGAAGATGGGAGTGATATTCGCAGATTTCCAGCTTTCGGGCACCGTTCCTGCAGCAACTGACTGAGTAAACAGGATGCTTAGCGGGACAGCTAACTGTGTAGCCCCATGGGCAAGGACTAGAGGAGATATACAGTCTGGCCCGGGAGATGTGATTTTAATCCCTCGCAGCTTCATTCGCACAGCATCCGCTGAGGTATCTACTGTGGAGATTTCTCCAGAAGTGGTAGCGCTTTCTGTTACGGAGCAGTAGTACGTCTGTATAAAACACAGTGCTGTAGAAGTCAGCCGAACTTCGGAGCGTCGCCGTCGAGCTAGTAAGCCTCGTGGCCGGCTAGTGAGAGCAGCCTTGGCTTTGCGGGTTTGTGAAACAAACTTATAGAGGCTTTTAGGATCGCTGACGAAGCGCTGGGTTAGACGTCGCTGGAAATCTAGTCGATCTTCCCTGACCAGTTTGGTGCATCGGTTTCGAAGTTGTACATAAGATGACGATCATCTAAATCCCTGACATTCTAAACCGGGTCCATGCTAGACGTTTACAGTTGATCATTTTTAACGTTCGGGACCGCAATCGCTGTTGCGGTTTCCGGCGGGTTGTGGGGTAGAAGTGGTGTTGAGCAATCTATGGTTTCGCGAATGATGTTGGTAAAATGGTCGCACACTTCCCAATAGACGACGATGGGTTAAACTGGTCCCACGAGACATTAGCTATGTACGCGTTAAGTGCATCCACTTCAATTCTATGGAAGTTCCTTTCTGGAACG
>LOND01002185.1:8532-24860 GCA_014220965.1 Paragonimus kellicotti | reverse complement strand
CAGGCGCAACAATTCGTCGTCTAAGATGGACAAAGTCGCATGCGGAACTGGCCTTCTTGGCTTAAATATTGGTTTGACATCTGGGATTAGACGCAACACCGCCGGGGCCTTTGTGCAGCAGCCAACGTCATCCCCGAAAACGGTAAATAACCTGAGATAGAGATCCTCAAATGTACGGTCAAGTGGTTGGGGTAATTTCCGTAATTCTAGCACTTGAAAAGGAGTGGATTCAGCAAGCTGGTCGATAAATTGATCTGATAATTTCAAACTATCTATCCAGTCGATACCAAGAAGGTTCAAATTGCAGTCTGCCACGTACACGACTCCAGTGCCGGTTCGGTTAGCGACTTGTAATTCACAGTTAAATTGACCAATAAGACGAAGTTTGCTACCAGATGCAGTACGTGCTGTATTGTTGGTTGGTATTAGTTTCGGTGCCCCAATTTCGCGCCATGTACCAACGGATATGATCGTTATATCAGAGGCTGTGTCTAGCCGTAACTTGACAATTTTTCTGTTGTCTGAACGATGACGTATTTTCTATGCGCTGGTGAATGCTGCTGTGATGTGGCAAATACGGTGGTCGAGCGTGACTTGTAACCGCGTCTTCTACTCGATGACCGTGCACTTTGACGATGAAGCCTAGGGAGCCGCTGTGTTTTACAGTGTCTCTTTGTGTCCTCGGTGATGACAGACAGAACACTGGTGTTTCTTAAAGGGACAGAATTTTACGTAGTGCCAATCTCCGCATTGCCAACATGCTGATGATGGTTTAGTAGGGTTAGGAGCTTTGGTACTGTTGGACGGTGTGGTGCATGTCTGAGCGACATTGAATGCATTGTTGGATAGTGAATGCTCCAACATGGCCGTGTCATGCTTCAGATTAACCAGGCGTTGACATTCGTGAGCCAAATCTTGCAAAGCTATGTCGGGAGATTGTTCAAGCCTGCTAAGCAACCTAGTTCTTATGTCACCAACAGTTTGTGACTGTAGTCCGCAGACATAAATCAAGGACTTAAACTGGTTTTCCGTCATAGTAGATAACTTGAAATGTTCACATTCAAGATTGACTCTACCGGCATAAGTAATAAAATCTTCTCCCTCCCGCTTGGTTAATTTCATACATTGATAACGGGCATTTAACAAAGAGGAACGCTCACCGAAAATTTCCGAAAGTGTCCTGATTGTTTCATTGAAGGTGAGCTCCCGGCTATTTTTCGGAAGGATGAAATTACAGTACCGTGTGTGCTCCGTCGTACCGATTTTCCGAAGCAGTTGTCGAACACGCCAGGCATCGTCTTTGTTTGAGTTCGATGTTGAAGATATCTTCGTACCGTTTGAACCACGAATCGAAGATTAGCCCAGCATCAGGGTCGTAGTGGAACTCCATGATACTGTTGACAATTACATCGAGGGAAGTAGACTCACTGGGTGATGTTGCCGGTTGAAGTGTAAGCCGCGTCAGGCTTTCCAGTAGTCGGGTTTGGGCTGCTTCGAATTGAGTTTGCTGAAATTGCAAGATAGCTTTCAAGTCTTCAGCAGTTATTGACATTTTGCGTGGGTTCCGGTCGCCAAATCTGTTGTATCGTTGATGAATACGACCTCAAGCTATCCCGACTGATTGCAAAAGACTCAGCAACGAGGCACGACAAAAGTGTCTTGTATATTTGTCAAAGGGCATTATATATGAAATCAACACAGTAATTGGCTTCAGCAGCTTGGCTTCAGTAGCTTGGCTTCAGTAGCTTGGCTTCGGCCTTGACCGACGGCTGTGTTGATCACCCCATGACAGGTTCCAGGGTTGTTGTTGTCGCGGTCGGTTCATGCTTATGTCCCGTCGATGTACTTGTTTGACCTTTAGGTGAGCGCCGTGTTGCGCGTCACAACTGAGATCATTTTGTATCGAGCCCTTCCTGACAGGACTACATCGGCAGACTTATGCACCTTAATCATCTAATCATAGAAAAAAGACGGGCAACGGAAGGTCACATAGAAGCCATCAAGATCATTAGTAGTTTATCCAAGGCAGGGGAACGGCTTTTTACCTGCAGCAAAACTCCATCGCTTAGAGAGCACGAGGTAATGATTGTAAAGGGAGGAACTAGAACTCAAACCCGAGCCAACTTTTTCACATACAAGGTTGTGACGGTTGGGACATCTTACCGTCCGAGGTTGTTGTTTGTCACCACGATTGCCGACTTTAATCAGAAGCATGATGTCTGTTGGTTAGCATTATTCCCGGATACGGAGTGATGACAGAGAGACAGTGAGCTACTTAACGTGATGGCAACCTCCTCTCTTTCCTCTGTACGCCTCTTTGTTATGCTTCTCACCTCTTCTTTATTACAAGTTACAGACCATTCGTGTAGGATTTCCTTATTTAGTTATTAGTCCCTCCTTAACTGTTCTTCTTTTATCGTAACCAGGACGCTTTCTGTCTTGTCATCCAGGAGTCTTGCGGATATAATGGCAGCACCAGTGCAGGCTTCGATCCTGCCTGTTGATCTGCGTATACCATGATTGCTGACGGTGATTCCAATGCGCTCTCCTTCAGCATTCAATTCTGGCATCCAAGAGATCTTCTGCATAGTCCTGATAGGGACTTCATCAAGGATATTCTCGCTGTCTATTTAATAGTATACTGTGTTCTACATGCCACCGAAAATTTTGAAACACCGTTGATGGGAAGTTTTTCTTCTCCATTCGTCGAATTACGATGGGATCCTCCGAGCTCACTGGGACAAGAAACTTGACGTCAACCGTCTACTAGCCTCAGGTCCTATGATCCAAACTGAACTGAACTGACTGTTAATTGGAGTAGGAAGTTGTGGCTTTCGAGAGTTTCTTATCACGATGCTTAGAATCACAGAGCTAAGCGCGACGATGGCGAAATGGAAAAACAGGTGCAGTAACTGAGCTAAGGCGGAAAACTATAACTAAGACGAATTTCAAAACTGGAAACAACGTTGGCAGAGATTACATGCTCAGGCATAGCTATACCCACCCTCCAGTCGACTTTGTGGTATCTCAAATTCTAGAGGCTGGATATTTAGGCAGCTCGTTCTTGCCATATTAAGCGCAAGTTTTTACGCACACTTAAACTTTCTGATAATCAAGGAGGTGAGGATCGAATCACCTCTTACCCAACGGAAATCTAGTATATAACTATTTGGCTCCGTAAGACGTGCGGTATAGGGCCCAGCTCTCAACGCGTAAATTGCCATAGTGATAAGCCGTTGAACCTTTTCGAGGAGGAATTTGTCTCTTTAAAGAAAGGCAGGTCAAACGGCGGATCAACATTCCAAGCGCGGCCGAATGTGGTTAGTATGAAAAAAGCTCGAAATAGGAGAGATCAGGCTACTAGAAAAGTCTCTTAAGTGACGCCATAATTTTGCTGGCCTTTCTCACATTTGCGCTAAAATTGAGGCAGCTTGACAGGGAATGTGAAATAGTTGTCCCTAAACCCTCCCCTCCAAGGACGACCTAAAGAAGGAGGTCATTCAAATAGTGGACAGTATTTGGCAAGTTTCGAATGTGTACAGCCTTACACTTCTCGGTGTCGAAGGGAAGTTGGTTCGTCTGTGACCAGTTGAACAGGACAATCCGACCGTCTGTAGAATGGAATGTGCTCTGGGCGTATCCGAAGACCATCAAATCATAACGTCCTCCGAAAACTGTAGCAACAGAGAAAAAAGATCATTGAGGAGGGCCAGGTACATCAATGAACCTGCCATAGAAACAAGAATACGCATGGCTGACGAGCATGCGATAGTATTGATCGACCAGATATGACTCCACCAAGTTGTGTGGTGAAGTTTGTCAGTCAACAACAAGTGATTCGACCGCTCAAGCCCTTTAGCGAACTCAACACGAACGAAGTCGAGGCCATTACCATGGTCAGCCGATGTCGCCCAATGGTCAGTGGCTATCAGCATATTCGTCATGCAAGAACGACCCCTTCTAAAATTGTGCTGCATGCCAGTAAAGTGGTTGCTAAAGGAGAATTGCTGGCAGGGTGAGTCGTGCACAAGCGTCTTCAGTGCTTTTGACAAGCGAAGTGGTGCAGCGATGGGACGATGTTCACCAGGGTGATTGCGTCTGCTGACCTTGAACACGATCGTAATATCGACAAGCTTCCGAGTGTCGAGTATCAAGCCACTTGAGGTGGGTTGCGTGACTATCGAGTAAATAGACTAAGCAGGCTGCTTGGTGGCTTCGCACGAAGCTCATGGTGAAGTGGATTCCAGGCCAGCAGAGCTATCTTTAAGGCCCAGAAGCTTATCAAGAATAGCTGTGAATGAATTATCCACAGTGGTACTGCGGTCTACCGGGTCCACAGTTCGAATGTGAGAAGTCGAGGGAGCCTGGACGAAAATGTTTCCATAAATGTCTGCCCAACCAATCACGGTTTCTGCACCCGAGATTGCAACGAGTACAGGACTCTAAAGCTGTGCTAATCCAGCCTTCGCTTTTCGGGCCAAAAGTGTACCTTAAAACAGGCTTTTTGAGTCGGAGACGAAGCGTATGTTTAGCTGTTGCTGATGAGGCAAATGATGTCCTCGGATAAGCTTAGTGCATCGGCTTCTGATTCACGTATACGCAATATGATCACTCACGGACTGTGAATTTCTGTAACGCGCCCATGCACGACGTTTCTTAAGGATAGGACAGCTCCCGGCTGTGAATTTTACATGTTGCCTTACTGTAGTTCCAAGCAAGCAGTGGTGTAGACTCCTGAACAGCTGTGACGAGAATGTCCGCCAAATTGGTACATAGTTCGTTAACCGAATGGGACAGACTAAAATTGTACCTAGCGTGGGTCACCAGGTGGGCACGCAGTGTGTTCGCGTTCATTGTGTAGTCGTTCTCACGGTTACCTGTGGCAGAACGGATTAGGTTGATGCTACAGACGAAATTAAAGATCACTGCAGGATCGTTAATCCCGATGGGGGCAACAACTCCGAGATTGTTGACCATTGGTTTCTCATTGGCGAGAACACTGGCGCGACGCGAAGAAGTATGCTGATCTCACCTGATTCATCTTTGGTTAAACCCAGGGTTTCAAGCAAGTGGGAGAAACGTGCTGCTATGGAGTATTCCGAACCCACGTACAAGAACGCAGGAAAGTTAATTTATAAATGGTTGAAATCACGCATCAGAAGGATATCAGAGAGGGCCAGACTGGTGATAGTTTCTAAACCTGTTGAAATCAGTTTGTCACTTCATCAGAAGAAGGAGGTTTGTATAGCACCACAACCCATCAGAGACCGGTATCGGTCAAGCGGACGGTGCACTAAACTGCCTTGGGAACCGCAGCGCGTTTTAAAATGTCACGCTTGAAACCCCGAAGTGAAGCACTCACATGGAGGACTGCTCCATCACAGTTTACTTTGGCTCTAACAACATGTGAGGGTGGCACTTCACCAACTTTAAGTTCGAACTCCAAGAGCGAAGAGCTAAACCGAAGCCCGGTTACTGTAACTTTCCGTGGCCTTAGAGAGGTGCAGGAATAATGAAGTGCTGCAGAATGAGTTATTGTGAACGCGTTCGACAGAACTTGCGATGAAGGATGCGTGCTGAGGTTGTATTTTGCATGATGTGCCATTTACAGTGTAACTTGCGGAACTATCACCGGCTACGCTGGAGTCAGTCGCGATTCGTTTTTTGTACTGCGTAATCAACTACCGATGCTTCGAAGTAACTAACGCAAACCCGGCTAGCAGAATTCAATTTCCCACTTCCCCACTTAGAACGATCGTGGTGAAACTATGCTGCGCCAGGAATGAGACGACGCCTATGGTATGATGCTTTGGTACATATGATTCCATCATCTGCGAAGTGACAGTGATTTTTCAGGAGAATTGCGCAGCATTCCTTGGGTACGTGGTTCGTACAAGATTCCCTTGAACGCGCCGAACTTGCATATCCTTCAGATTGAAAGTATAAGTCAGGACTTTTCACTGGCTGTTGCAGTAATCAGGCTTGTCCGTTCTAGAGTCCAGAAAGCCCATCAAGTTGATGTTTCGGTATCAGTCAATTTATTCGTGGGTTCACATCTGTGCACCTTACGCCTGTCATTCAGCTCAGGGCATATCCGGAAGAATTGGGTTTCGGGGACAACACTGAGTTTGTAAGAAGCCCAAAGTACCTCCTCAGTGTCGTTGACATATGCCAGTACAATTCGCACTAGCGCTGGTTTGCCGAAACGCACAAAACCAGGGATTCTTATCGGTCATGTAATGAAGGCCAAACAGAACCGCTTGACTATCATTCTCGAGTATAAGTTCCGCCATAGCTTACGATCCTTTTCAAGGCGGAGCTTTAAACAGCTATCCGTGCAACTGTTTTGTTCTCTAGTATGGCACCTAGAGGTCGAAACGAGTTGGAAACGGGGTGCAAGAAAAACAAACCTGAGGGAACGTGCGTCGCATGCTTTTAAGCCGCAACTTGTCACTGCCTTTTGCCCTTGCGTTTAGGAAACTTCCGAAAAAGAAGCCCAGACTTATGACAAACTAATTGACCAAACCGTGACGTAATGTCCCTTGATGTTTCGTAACCTTTCCTTACTCCCGTGGTGTTGTTACGTGTTATTAATGAACAATTATTGGTGAACTCTCGTTTCTTCCATTGATGGGCATAGCACATCACCAGATACCACTGTACCCCACCACAGACAAACAGGTTAATTCAGGCTTTCTTGTTACAACTCGAGGGCATATTCTCGACAACTCATTACTTCATTGGACAGCCTTAACTACTTGCCTTGATACTGAAGTTTAATCTCATCAAAATGTCTTTCAACAGGAGTAAAGACGATAAGTACAATGAACAACAACCGTTTCAAATAGAAGTTTATCATTATTTCGCGCTTATGTTTCTCATCAACGTTCACTGATGTTGTTCGCACGGTAACTCAACTAGGCGGAACAGCTATAAGAGTAGTCGTCGAGGTTTGTGCGTTCTTACAAGACGGAAATATGCATTCATCCACTGAAACTTTGTGGAAAGCATTTTCCTAACGGAAGTCGATTACGAAGACCCACATGAAGCTTCTATCGAAAAAACTTTCGTCATAACAGAAGTGAAAGTATGAGCAATTTTCCAATATAACGGCTTATTTCAGTTCAACATGGTTAACACACTGAGTAAACTCTGTATGTGTACCCTGGAATGGGCACCTTGATATTTTTCACGAAAACTTTAAACCATCATTCTGCCCAACTGGCAGTTCCCAGCTCGTTTCGACCTTCAGACACCATATCTGTTAATTGCACAGTAACCGCTGTCAGTGTATTCGAGGATGTCCTGAATAACCACGGAGGTTTCTAACGCAACCGGACTCAGCTACTTTGGCATAGTGCCACGAACAACCCTGGGGTTTTCAAACGACTTTACGCCAGATACAGTTGCCACATGCGACTTCTTGTCGGATTTACTTCCACCGCTCAAATTGTTGGCAAGTTTGGGAGCCGAATGGTCAGCGTCAGTAGTTTCCGGAACCAGGTGTCGCACACTTGCGCATTCCAAAACACTAGTAAGGGCTATCCTAGTGGATTCAACGGAACCCACAACCGATGATAGCATGGCAACCACTGTCACAGCAGTTAGCCGAGCAAAACCAAAATAGGTCACAGACTAACTGAATGCAATCCAAATGATTTACCATAAAACGCCTGCACGGGCCGCCTGGCATACCCAAGCATGCTCTATGTATCTAATCATCGCAACAGAAGCACTGCATAGCATGGTCGCCTACAACATGCAATTGGAACGCTTTGCTATGAATGAACGGGATTTTCAGTGTTCAGACAGAAAAAAGAAAATCAAAATGTAAAGTTGCGATGTCTATGACGGCGGAATAATGCAAATTCAGTTACCACTCAGAAGCCAAGATTTTAACTCACATCCCAAACTTCCAGCAAAACAGTGGTCGCTTTCAGAGAGTCCCACACTATTGATGAACGCGTTTAGTGTTAAATGTCCAGGGTATCCGAATTCAACTGGTTCGTCTTATTCGGTATTAGGTGAGCGCCCGCCAACCTGGAAGGCGTTCACTGAGGAGGGGATATAGCGTCCCTCTTGGAGATTATATTAATTATCAGGAACAGAGCAAACTTATCAATCTAACTGGGGTTCAAACACACAGTAATCTAGCAATGTCTCAAAAAGAGTTTCAAAAGTGCAGATAATGATCTCAGAAAGAAAGACCGTTCCAATGGTTGTAAAAATTACAGGAAAATATGTTATCTGATGAAAGTCGAAGAGGTAGCTTACAATGCTTTCTGCCGGTTCAGCATCAGCCGTTATCACGGGTAATGATCAAGAGCTATTCTACGCGGCCCACGCTGAAAAGGAATTGTTGGAGCCAAATTAAGGTTGAGTTGTTGAAATACAGTTGAATACAGATCAAGAATCTCAAGTCGAGTCTCGTCGTGGTATCTTTTGAGTCCGTGACTAGTTTGCATATAGTGCGCTGCGCATGTTCAGCAATCAGTATAAATTTTTAAACCAGTATACACGATGTGACTGACACCCTCAGGTAGCTGTCTTATGCGAACCCCGTAAATGTTTGAAACGCCTTGCCTGTGCGGGGGAAAAGGGTTAAACCTCTTAAGAGTAGCAATCACTTTGTGATGATTTGCAGAAGACGGGTTGAACGACGTCCAGAAGCCCTGATATTTCCGCGACTCAGCGTCTGTGGCACTTGCTGTGCTGAATGCGAAATTAATCGTGAGGTTATTGCCACAGTCTTCGCCAAGTGATATGGAAACGTAATTATTGTCATATAGAGCGAGACCTTGACTGTCCGGTCAGCGCTTAATCACATCGAGATCAACCTGCGGTGCATTGGGATAACCAATATTTTAGGTTTTTGAATCTTCAGCGCAGAGAAAAACTCCGCCGTGAACACCATCCGGACATTGGCTGACGTGAATAAGGGACAATCACGTACCAAACCTTAATCTTTGAGGAGCTTCCTGGTAACTCGTGGAGGGAGATGGAAGTCCAGATGCGGTTTTATATCCAGAAGTTTCACCATCAAGAAGCGGGGCCGTAATGTTTTGGTTCAGCTCCGAGATAGTCATGTGATTCACACTCGAAAGCCTCGGCGAACTCAAAAATGATAACACGTTAGATCAGACTTTTGCCTTTTACTTCCATCACGCTACCAATGTTGTGCACAACTCATTAGAAGGAAAGCAATGCCGGGTGAAAAATGGTGTATTATATGATAATTGTTCGAGAATGGCGTATTTCAAGAAGCGTCCAATTATCCTACATGGAACGTTAGTGCAGCTGATTGGCCTCCAATGTAAGAGGCCTGCCTTTTTGGGAATCACTGCGACTCACGATAAACGCAGGACTATATAGACAGCAGGTTGATACGAGGACTGGAAAGGCACGGATAATATCGGCAATTACGGCTATCGCAGGTTTGAAGATCAGTCTAAAGGGAAAATGGTTAGTTCGGCACAAATCCTCGTTTTTAAATACTTTTGGATATAGTAAAACCTGAAGTCCAAGTACAGTACATGCAGCTTTCCAATTAAAAGTAAGCAACGTCAATGAGAAAATCGGAGTACACGGAAAAAGTGCTCAAAGTACCAGCCTAGTGATCGGAAGTTTCTCATCGTTGCTATGCAAACCACCCGTTGTAAGCGTTAGCTCACTTTGTAACGTTTTATAGATACTTAGCCGCTATTTTCAGGGTGGAATGCGTAAACCCGAATCCCGCGATTGTTTAGTGTTGGGGCGTCATGAAGATACCGCATGAACGGGCGGTTTATACCTTCTAACGTTAAAGGTGTTTTTGTTCACAAGAGACTGACCATACTAGCTGTTGAATTTGCGTGGGCTCAGTTGACATGCTGCAGGTCCGTGAAGTTCTTAAATTGGAAGTGATCTGCATAAAAGAGCGCATGTAGGGACACCTTGCTCCGTGCACTCTGCGTGGGCAATGCTTCACCCCGTAGGCCCTAAGAGGCAGTAAGCATAGTGGTTCGCATACCGTAACGAGCAGGCTGAGCGCAATCAACTGTCACTTGCAGGGATCGGAGTAAACTGAGATCAAAAGCATAAGGGAACATGCTCGCCGAACATCCGAATTAACCATTAACGTGACTGATCAGCAGGAGATGGCAAACACATGCACGGATACAGCATGGCGAACGGCTGGTCAGTGCCCAAGTGGACAGCACACATTCCTGCATGTACTCACAGGTCCAGTGAAACAATGATCATTGTAGATTCGAGGTCACAGCAAGTACCATCAGTTGAATAATAGCTAGTATTCGAGTCAGTCCGTCCCATATTGCAAAATGATAAAGCACTATGATATGTGAAGATGACACACAACCAGTGTGATGAATAAAAACATGGAGGAAACGGAATGGAAAATAAACGAGATAGATTAGACTGCAAGATTCGGCGCTCATACAGTCCTCAAGTGACCTGGACCGTAGACGACACACACGCCAAATACATCAGGGACTCATCATTGATGAAGAGTTATTTTTAAGTGTGGTAGAGGACGGGTGATCCTCTGAAAGACCTCCCATCTTAAGGTCTGTTTGTATGTAGCACGCAGACTGTATGTTGTTGTTAACAGAAAAGGTGTCCTGAAGTTTACGGGGATGACTACCAGTCCATCTTTGTACTGATACGTGGTACCTATTGAATGATAGTTTGAACTAATCAGTAGATGCCGCAGTAGCAACTCTCTCAAGGAGGTTCCTCCAATATCCATGCAAGTTTACAGAGCATGAAGAAGTCATGCAGCCAAGGCTACTATGTCGTTTTTCTAAAATTAGGGAGCACCCTTTCAAAGTCTGTTCGCCACTGCGATCTAGCAGAATAGTGCAGGGATTAACAGGAACATGCGGAAGTTAGCAAACAAGTAAAATGTCGTCAAGGAGACTCCGAATTTACAAGCTGATCAGGTTCGGGTTTGGAGTCTCATACGTACGACGAAGTTCGCCTTCATGCCGAACTTTTGTAGCTCTTCTTCGAATGTTTTCAGTTGTCTTTATATCCTGGCTAGAAAAAGATAAACAGGTTTGCATTTTCAGCTCTAGATAAGATTCCATTGAACTGCAGAGTAGACCGGAAGAGTAAACGAATTGAATTGCTTTCCACTGAACGCAAAACACTGTTAATGGTAATGCGGTATTTTGAGAACCATCCAGGTCTTGTTGAAAACAGTGCCTGGATCACACTGCTGAGAGAC
Source organism: Paragonimus kellicotti (assembly GCA_014220965.1). Lineage (NCBI taxonomy): Eukaryota > Metazoa > Platyhelminthes > Trematoda > Plagiorchiida > Troglotrematidae > Paragonimus > Paragonimus kellicotti. The sequence continues at coordinate 13,633 of LOND01002185.1, read as the reverse complement.
AGGCTGAAGTGGGACTCCGATCATATTGTAAGTCGTTCTGACACTTTGGGGGACATAGGGGACGGTAGATCTATTCCTACTGAAAGGCGGATGTCTTCTGCTGCCGCGAGGTGTAGTTTCTTCAAGTGAACCGGGAGTATGTTTTTCAAGTAGGAGTCCGCTTTAGTGCCTGGCCTCCCATATGCCTTCTTAAGTCAGGCACACACTACACAGTAACAGTAATATTATCGATGAGTAGTAACAAACTAATGCTTCACGAAAAGAGATATGATGCATTCCCTTAGCGGACAGGTGTATTGCAGAGTAATTTTCCGTGCACGCTTAAGCTGGAAATCTCATCTGCATGTGAGTTTCACAGCCGAGCTGACAGTTAATTTTAAATGCCGGAAGCCCCCACCTTCGTTAGCAACACGGTCATATAACTTGACAAAACTTTCGCACCATATCGATGGATTATATCAATACAATCTTCAGAACCCACTATTTTGCTACGTGAGTCGCTTGCTATACATAAATTGGCTGTCTACTGATGCTCTTAACGAAATCTACATTGCCTTGTCGTAAAAGGTTAGGCTTCCTCACTTGGCGTCAAATGTAATGGCCAGTTAATTCATCCAGTAGTTCTATACAGTCGTGGATAAGGCGATAGGACGGCACTTTGCAGCATTGCCAAATGTAACACTCTCTGAAATAAACATCACATTGCACTGATTCCATCCGCCGGAAATTGGGCTTTGAATAAATGAATGACTTTACATGGAGTATGTGGCAGCCATAAGGATGTCCGCTTATTTCTTGAGAAAAGTAGGTGGCATACTGTCCGGATTGAGAGACTTATGGATTTATAGGCCCTTTGGTTATCTATATGACGACGTCTAGTATGTTTTGATCTTTTCCAGGTTACCCGCGTGAATAGGTGTTGACGTACGCGTGTAATGTAGTGAAACGTGAGTTAAGGTACCATACACAGCACTCATTTGTGTCGAGAAAGCTTCAGACGGCTCACGGTTCGCTCTGGTAATTCCCCCAGGAGTCTTCGCACTGGGCACATCTGGCCTAGATTGGGATACCCCGAATGAGGTTGGATTTCGATTTTTGTAGGAGCCCGCCAACGAATATCACAGTCAGTTAACCGCCGAATGGCATCTGTTACGCGGCGCTGCGTACCGCAGACGAGCCCCGCAAGTGTCTTATTACTGAAACAGAACCCAGCCATTTCGTTTCGCATCCTCAGCTTGCGGATGTTTTAGGTCAACCACTGCCTCACCCCAATCTACCAGGCACGTCTTAGGGCGAATGATATCTGATTGTCCGGTCAATGATAATCTTGGAGACTGCCGAGCAGTCATCAACGGATACCAATGGGTTGTCCATTACTTTGCTTCACTTAACGTCTCTGTTAACACTGGTATATTCGCACAGTTAAGTCTGAAGTAGCGCGCGGATATATATCTTCGACAAATATCCGTTTCGAGGGATTCCGGCTTGAAGGTCGTTCAAAAGGGAAAACGGTCATTTTGGCGCGAATCCTCGTTTTTAAATATTTTTGGAAATTTTAAAATCGGAATTTCAGGCAAAGTATCTACAGTTCATCAATTCATAAATATATAGTGATAATGAAAAGATTGGAATGTATCGAGTAAGTGCAAAAGGGTATCGTTTGATGACTGAAACTTTCTCCTCCCTTTTCGCGAAAATAACCCAATTATTGGCGTTAGCTCACTTTTTCAAGTCTTATAAATGCGCTCATTGCAATTTCCGAATGAAATACGTCATTCTATAGCCTGAGAGTGCTTCATTTTCGCGGCGTTTTGAAGATATGGTCGAAATGGAAATATACGACCATACAATGTTGGCATTGCATTTCAACAAGAACACTAACACATTTGATAGTGAAACATGTATGACAACGTTTCCAGCTTCCTTGTCTATACGATATTTGTACTGTTTCTCCTTGTTTGAAGATTTCAGGTAGATACTGGTCGACGAAACGTTGCTCTTGGAAATGGTTGGAAATGACGCTATCATATGGCTGTTTTCATCTTCGGTGTATATGGAGCGGCGTAAGAAAAGGGTATCATGTCCCACTCTATCACTTGGAATCTTCAGAAGTAAATTCTATTCACTCTACTGCATTGTTTCCAACTAGATTGAGGTCGCGTGTCGTTCATACGAAACAGCATACGGATAGGATTACGGTACACCCTATCAAAAAGTCTTTAGCAAAAAGCATAGGACGGCGTGTGTGTGCTAAAATGGACCGTGTAGGCCAATCAGAAACGCTGAAACGCTCCGAAACACACGGGATGACAGAACTCTATAGAAAACCCGAACGAACGGTGTGACCGACATTGCACAATCTCTGTTCTCAAGTGCACCATGTAGACCGATCCCGAAAGGAAAAAGATGAGAGAATCACACACTGACAAAGGTGTCCATGTGAACACTGAAGACCACATCAAACGATAACGAGATTGTTGAAATTGACAAGGAAATTTAATTTCTGATCATCTCGAATAATCGGAATGACACGCATAATAAAGATGTTAAAGATTGACAGAAAATGCAAAATTAGTTCATGCGAAACATCAGTGATCGACTATTGAAGTGAATAGGAACGAATTGGAACATAGACTGAACAAGTGAACTTGGTTGAATTGCGTCTATGCGGTTTATGGTTGCAAACGATGAAGTGAATGGAAACAAATTGCTTAACGTTAAGGTTGTCGACTTCGTTTGAAATCTTTCCGAAGAATTCGGCTCATCACAATCAGCCTAAATTTTGTTCACATCCTGCCTGGGTGTCTTTGTTCCAAATCGGTCTGATAATTGTGTGCGATCAAAACGCATGGATTATCAAGCCCACTTGTGATGATAATGACGACAGGGTGCCGCGTCATCTCACGGAGGCCTGTCGCGTTGTTTTCGCAGGTGTTCGCATGAGCCGGATAGACTCAGTGTCCTCGCGGATGCCAGTTAAAGACGGGGGGTTAACCAACACCGCCATGTCATGTGAGGTAAAAGTGAACGTCAGCTTTTCAGGTTACAGCCCTGCAATGCGGTGAGTCACCAGCTACCTAATATACGCTCTGTTCTGCATGATAATTCGCATGAAAAGGGGGTGATAAACCTTCCTCTTTAGTTGGCGTCCGCTGACAGCGGCCGGAAGGATGCAATGTCCACAGTTCGCACCCACCGTACATGATGGTCTTGATGAACCTCCGTTTTATTTGGCGTCCGCGAGGAAACTGCGCCTTCCCGGAACACGTGAACACCTGCGAAACAGCGCGACAAGTCCGGTGGCTCTCCCTCGAATACCGCAGGATGAGCGCAGCACGCTTAGCCTACGGACGCATGCGTACACGCGTCTCCTATGATCACCGAACCGCAGGTTCGGTTGATCGGATGCAATATGAAGAGCCGGACTGAACTTCGAAACGTTTCAGCTCGGCTCCAATTGCATCCAAGTTTTGGAACTGTCGTGGAGACACAGCACACAAAAAATGCTGTTGAAACGAGATATGCAGGTCAACAATGTTAACGCTCATGCTTTTGGTTCGAGAGAAGGCATCCTTCCGACGTATACTGCACATTTATTGCGAGTGCGAACCAATGACGACTAGCGCATTTCGGACACACATGATTGGTCCACAGGGTGCGTGATGGGGTAGAGAGGAAACCGTGTCATAGGAAGGGGGCATACCTGATGGGGGGACCTAATCATGTAGCCGTAGCCAACGTGGATTGAACCGAGCCGCCTGTCGATCACTGGGAGGTATACCTCTCAGCCAGTCGCATACTGTTAGTTAGAACGCCAAGTATCTATCGCGGTACGGAAGAATACTTCAATCAATATGACAACGGAATCAAAAATGATGATTACCACGTACCACAAACGCTTCAAATACAAGTTTCTCATCACTTCCCGCATGTGTTCGTTCTATATGTTGTTCATGGCAAACGTCATTCAGAAGGAGCAGCCTTTGGTGTGAAGATACACCGCGTTATCAGACGTAATTCATAGCAGTAGTGAGTCAAGTTGGAGCAGCTACTAGTGTGAATGCATACTGCATTCTCAGACGTTGATTCATAGCCTAAGTCAATCGGATGGAGCAGCTACTAGTGTGAATGCATACTGCATTCTCAGACGTTGTTCATAGCTGTAGTTAGTCAGGTTGGAGCAGCTACTAGTGTGAATGCATACTGCATTCTCAGACGTTCTTCATGGGCTAGGTCAGCGAGACTGTGCTAGCGATTTCATTCTCTGGATAGATCAGAATCAGCAATGTTTGATAATGAATCCAAGTATATTTCACTATATACATTTTCTTCTGTTTGATATATGGTGGGGAACAGTTTGACGATTAGGTTCGCGGGATTTCGCTTTGCGGGTAGGAGGTTGAAGTGGTACTTGGCAAACAGCCAGGTTATTATATTGGCGATAGGCTGAAACTGTCACATAGTAGAATCGGGCGAAGTCAAAGCCGGACCGGTTATGAATAACGCAACGAGTAAACAAGGAGTATATTGTCGACCCGCGAGGTCAACGTGAGAGCGAACGAAGAACAAGACGAAGCGGTAACAGAGCGGAACGACAAGCGAGCACGCAGCGGGGTCGTACGTTCGAGTGCGCGGGTACTTGTCGGTATCCATACTCGTTCAAACAAATGTTTAAGCACATACAAAAGTTGGAAACCAAAAGAGTACAAATGGCAATCGTAGCTCTAACATAGTTAGTAATAAACAAATAGGGTCGCTACAATATATAAAAATGGATACGTTTCGAAGCCGAAGTTATTTAAACTTCCTCGGCAAATTTTGGATTGGACCCATACAGCAGCCGGTTAGGATTACGCACACAATTATCTAATTCATGTTGTGGTCACAACTTAGATATGATCTTTTCGTTAGTTCTCCGGGTCTGTCAAAACCGCAGTAATTAGCTCCCATTAGTACAGCCGCAGCGAGCACAACTTTGGTCGAATATGTTTACGACTGATAGAATTCTGTTTGTTTTTAAAATGTAGGCTTTTATGGCATGGTATTATGTTGACTAATGTGGTCATGATCATGAAAAAATTGGCTAGACAGGGGCTTAGTA
>LOND01002183.1:0-25389 GCA_014220965.1 Paragonimus kellicotti | reverse complement strand
TATTCTGGAAGGGTTCCGAGGGTCTCAGTATGGAGTATCTACCGAGTAGTACGCTAACCGATACTGAGTACACGGAAGACATTGGTTATTCTGCAGAAAACACGCAGAACTTGCTGAACCGGTTAAATCATATGGCTGGTTTGTATTGTACACACTGTGCATATTCAAGGTGTAAACTGTTGTTACAAGATTGGGTCAGCTCTGACCCTGTCCGTTATTGTTAGGAGTCATCTGGAGACTGTCGATAGGTTCACCTATCTCGGTATTTTCATCTCGTCAGCCTGTAGCATTGCTGACGAGGTGTCCACGGGGACAGCAAGAGCACCTTCGTCACTTGTGACGTCGCAAAGACGTCAGTTTGTCAATGAAAATCAAGGTTTGCAAGGCCTATAGGCCCTCAGTTGTTTTCTGTGGATCGGAGACTTGGCTGATTCGTGTGTAAGATGCGTATAGACTCTCAATTTCCGACCATCGTTGTCTCCGCCAGTTAGCCTATATCAAATTGGCTGATTATTTTAATAGCTTAGTAGCTCAATAGCGCGTAGTTTAGAAAGGTAAAGGTTCATAACCGATAACTGAGATTGTGGAAGTGGGCAGTTTTCGTTGGTTGGGCCACATACTGCGTATGCTGAGGGAGCGTCTCCTACACTGCACATCTTGCCGTGGTTGTTGATGGTTAGAAGAAACCGCAAGACTATCAGGCAATGGCGTGATCACTAATTATGAAAGCCCTGATTGTTCTGTTGTGCAAGGTTGGGGGGTAAAGTTAACCTGATTGGGAAATTCACGACCATTCACATCACTGTTTAGAAACATTCTTTGACACGACAGTGTGTCCCAGCCAATGGCAAGCCTGTATCAGCAAACATGTTGACTCTTCGTTTTTCTGAAATTCAATTTTTCTTATTTGTCAGCTTACTTTTCGCTTTCCCACCATATTTATACTTATTTAGTACTCTGCTACTTCGTGGACCACTGTTAGGACAAACGGCAGTCCGAGCCATAGTACCCATGGGTTTGGCTCAAAGATGAAAATGATGATGATGATGTGTTTGTACGGGCTTATGTTGATGAACTCGGTATGTCTTGGGATCTTTGCCAGATGATGAACACCTCTTTCAACCACCATTTTCTATACCGACATGTTTATATGATTGTCTATTTGGTGTATTAAAATATGATTAAAAGCCATCAATTCCAGCCATAAGATAACAATTTTAGTACTAACCCCTCCAACACCGAGTTCAAACTGCAACTGACCTGGACAGGAAATTATGTCTGTCTCCAGTTCTCAATGTCTTTGTTCACAACGAACCAATCACTAGTGAATTAGCACGCGCTAGTGATGAGTCATTGATAAACGTTAGACTGTACCCTACTAGTGCTATTCCATTAATGCATGTTTATTAACCATTGAAGCATTAGCTCGTCATACTCTGATTGTGATCACTTCATTACTTAGTCGGGAAGTGCAGTTTAGAATCCCGTACCAAGAGCAACCTGGTGTTCCAGTGTTCACACTTATTACACAGTTTTGTAGACTCCCTTCCTGAACGTTTCGTACAGTTCGCGCACAAGTTCCGTCAGAACTCAGTCGGTTGCATATGTCAGAAGAATCTGGCATAAGAACTTTGGAGGTGTCTGCTGGGAGGCACATTTCCTAACGAAGTAGCCGGGACGAATCACGCCAAGCTTCGATCGACGGGGCCAGTTTCGGATGTATGGCCGTGGGCGGTTCCACTCAGCCAATCAGATTGCAGCCGTGCCATCGAACGCCTGCGCGCTACCTAGACTGCGTTTTCTCGCGTTGCTTTCTGATGCCCACTGTGGCGTGATTTGCTCTGACGCCCTGACTGCCATATATGCCTGTTTCATTTAATTCGTTCTGTGTCTGGCTGCCATGCATGGTATTTGTTTCGTCCCATAAATCTAGAGCCTCTATGGCCTAATTTTGACCCGCACTTCCAATAAACGGTGTTGCCGCGTCTCTTCTCTTCCTCGGTTTTGGGTCAAGCGACTGAGCGCGTAACCAACGGTATCATACTGATGGAACGCATTGATATCCGAGAAGATTTTGGAACCTGAATTAGACTGCAACATGTTGGCATGTACTCGAATACATTCCTTCCTCTAAGTTATACGTTATATATGCTCCTTTTTAAGAGTAAAATATTCGATAGTTAGTGTTGCTTTTTAACATGCCGTTGGCTGGATGGGCACGGATAATCTGTTGGTTAGTTTACAGTGAAAACGGCCACGAGAATAGGGATTTATAACCACGTGAACCGTTCTCAGTTCGACACTCCAAACTGACCAGTCTTGCCCTTGTCTGGACGGTTTGAGTGTGTATAGTCTGTACGAGACTTGGACTGACAGCTTCTGTGTGGTGTACTAAAATTATCACCCGGCAACTGGTTACCAGTGCAAAGTGGCTATCAGCCCGATCGTGTTTATTCAACTAGAGAAATGTGAACGGATCACATTATGAAAAGACAAACTAGTAGGGATATATTGCACGATCCTCATTCGAAGTGATTTCGCTGTATTCTATCTGCAGAAATGAAAATGACAAAATATACATAAAACCGACATTTACGGAGAATGTCCTGTTCAGGTATGGGAAAATTCGTAAGCATTACCAGGGTAGCGTTAATTTAATAAACAATTCCTTTTGGACACACAACGGTGGCTTTCGTCGTTTAATAGCGATTGCATCAGCAAAGTGAAGTTGTCCTCACGGACCGCGATGACTACACAAAACGGATGGGACCGATTCTGAAAGATCCCATAAACTTTAGAGAAGAAGCCAAAATTGATAAACCAACGGTACTGGAGAAACGAATAACAGCGATCTCAAAGGTGTTACTTACACCTAACCTCATTAGTGAAACGACGTTCAAATTTCTCAAACTGATTGGTTCTCAAACGCCTCAACTTTATGGCCTAACAAAAACTCACAAACCGGATATTCTACTCAGGCTAGTTTTGTCGATGCGTAACTCAGCACACACTCGCAAAATGGCTTGTTATACTGTTAGAACCAGTGAAACGGTCACTAGACAACTATGCTACGAAAGACAGCTTTGAACTGGTTGACCTGTTATCGAAAGTTAACATTAAGAGAAAACTGACGGTCCCACTGGATATTGAATCACTAATCAATAATGTGCCCGTAAGTAAAATATGTGATTTTTGTGTGATTACGTAGACTGTAACTGGATATCGCTTCTTATTGCGCTGTCCGAACTAGACCATCTATTATATCTATACACAACGGATGTTCAGTTCTAATTCCAGAGGAAAATTTTCACACAACTCGATAAAGTGGTTATAAGAAGTCTTCTGGGTCCAATGCTCGCGGACTTTTTCGTTGCTCATATAGAAGGTAAAGCGAATCAACATATCGCGGCAACCGCAGTCTATCGAAGATATGTGGACGACATTATCGTGATCACCGGCAGCAAACAACAGGTCGGTGCGTTGATGAAAGAACCGAATTGAAGTCATGAGAATCTACGATTTACGGTGGAGTTAAAAAGATCACTCTCTGCTCTCTATGGATGTATTGATTCAACGCAGAATTGGCCGCACCGTAAGACGCTCGGTCTACCGGAATTCTGTTTGGACAAGGCAGTACTTGCACCACGATGGTTTTTTCCAAGTTCAACATAAACGGGGTTTAGTAGGGACCTTATTCGATCGTGCCTGGAAAATTTGCGCGGCAGATACAATCGACGAAGAATATCATCATTTCGAACAACACATTAAGAGCAAAAGGTTATCCATAATGGTTTATAGGACGATCCGGCAAACCACAGATCATCAATCAGCCCGTCGATTAGACCAAAAACTGCATTCATTCGACTTCTTTACAAGAGCAAAGATGTCCGTCTACACATGATGAGCCAATTCGTTTCCGTCGTTAGACGGGTTTTCTTAGCGGCCAAAATCGTTCTCGGCTTTGGCACTACTAAAATGCCAAAGCCCGTCATCAATGATCGCCTATCTCTCTCCTTATTGTCGTATTGCATATGCAGACATTCGTGTGCGTGCAGTTCCACCTACCTAGTAGTAACGGAGAGGTAGCAGAAAGTCAGGATGGTGGAGTACCTCCTTAAGTGAGTCTGCAACCATGTCAGTCAACCAGATGGAACTTGTGAGGATGAAGCCAAAGATAATCCACAAAAACACTGGCTTCATCCATTACACTACGTGCTCGAGACAAATCATGACAGTGGCAGTCCATCGGTATTCCCAGTCACCTTCATACACCGGAAAAAGGGCTTACTTCATTTTGCTGATGCAATCGCTATTAAACGACGAAAGCCACCGTTGTGTGCCCAAAAGGAATTGTTTATTAAATTAACACTACCCTGGTAATGCTTACGAATTTTCCCATACCTGAACAGGACATTCTCCGTAAATGTCGGTTTTATGTATATTTTGTCATTTTCATTTCTGCAGATAGAATACAGCGAAATCACTTCGAATGAGGATCGTGCAATATATCCCTACTAGTTTGTCTTTTCAAGTTCATTTCTGGGAAGGCTTGTCTCAGACTACATAATAGTTATCTGACTTATTCTACCACGGGCGTTACCGAATAATCTAATGGCTAACGAATTAAAGCATGAAGCTGCTCAAAAGGCGTCGGCTTAACTTCCAGCCTAGTTATCTCTAACATATACGTCATAACAAGGAAGGTGAATATAATAGAGTATGGGCTGTGAATGATATTTGCATCGTAACAGATTTAATGCTGAAAGTGCGGATTGTCCGTAGACTGTACTGTTCTTGACGGATGAGTATTTCTGGCTTACTCGTGACAGTTCGGAAGTGATGAACTCCTTCTATCTGTCAATGACGGTGAACTCATCCTCTCAGGTAGACTGAATTCTCTAGTTTTTTGTGTACTAGGGTCCGCATGAGTCAGACTGTCTTGGAATTGCTTTGTAAGTCGTGTGAGACAATCAGTGAAACGTTGGAACGAAGGTAGTTTCGGCTTTACAGGCAGGTGCTCCAGTGAAACCTCACTGTTTCCATTTTGTTCTTTGGCGGATGCCACGTTTGATTTGGTCCGCAGTGATTCAGCTGAAAGAAAAATAAAATCGCAGTTTTTGTGCGGGCTAATTACGTAACAAAATATATGAAATAGGGTCAGTATAGTATTTAACTATTTTCGCTCAAATCTGGTAAATTACTGAGTGTTCATTTGCAGTCATGTTTCGAATTGCTGTCAGTAAACAGGCTGCTTATAGCTGGTAGATTTTTGATGTTAACTCCGAGCAGGTACCATTAGCCGCTATATTGTACAACTGAGATGAAATGATCATGATATGAAATTCCAAACGATGTCGGATAACTGTGTCTTAAACTTACATCACCATCTATGTTTTTATAAATGAAGGCATATCGCTGGACAAGCAAGTGAATGTATGTACCTTTTGCTCCACTTTTTCACATCTTGAAACCAAAATGCTAATCTTCAATGAGGGTGAACATTCAATGGAGATAAACGTCACGCACACAGTACACTGCCAAATCTAAGCACACTATATAAGAAAGTTATAATATTTGGTTTTAAATCCTGAGAAGAAAGCATGTGCACGTCCTTGCTGGTAGAAAAATAAAACGTGAATCATAAGCAGTTCTAGTTTTAGAAAGTATCTGAACTCTAAACGCACGCTGGTGCAGTCCAAGCATACGCGGTTGGCATACAATAACCCGGAAGTCAAGCATATTTGGCTGACGTTTCTTCTCATGCCATAGCTGATCGGCCAATCGGCCAAAGACAGGCTCAGATGTAACTCATACATAAATGCTGATGAATTCGCGCTGCGTTTGACTGGCTCTATTCGAACAAGGCATACTAACACGAAGATTCCAGACCATCTTATTGACTGTCAATCATGCTGCCACTTAATGAGGACACACTGACGATAATTATGGCGAGAACTCCGATATACAGTTGCGTCACCAGTTCATCGAAGCAAAATATCGCTCTTTCACTGCACCCTATCCAAGGAATGTTCGCTTTCTACAACTAAAAGCACGCTGTCATTCGTTTAATCCTATCCCGAAGCCCACACCTTCCTAGTTGGCAACTAGATGTCAGGCCAACAACTATTGCGAGTCAAGAATGCGTACAGCCTAGAGGTGAGTCACTCAGGAAAGCAACACGGGTTATGCGTTTCAACAAGACAACAAACGAAAACACTCATCTGCATACGGTACTCGGCCCAGACCGTCACGGCTGCCACAGACGTCAACGCTCAGTTCCTTTACGTTCCCTTACGTACCAAGAACCATTTCATGCGATGCTGCACTCCAATGTTTCTTCTTGTATTTTTCCTGCGGCTACTTCAATGTCAAAATCTATGCTCTGGCCCCACTACTGAATAGCAGTGGTGTGAGTAGTATAGTGCGATCGCTCCCTCTCACTACACAATGCCATCCTTTTGATAACACTTGTGGTGATCACTTTTGGTAACCGTCACTCACCAGTTAACGTCTTTGACACTATAAGTTTGCGCAGCCCCAGTAAGACTCCTCATAAAACTCGGGTCATTCTGGTCGCTGGAGCTTCTTATCCGGAATCTCAATTAAATGAAAGAGTGAAGCTGAGGTTGGATACCATAAGCGAAATTTTTCATAATACTCCCAAAGTTTATCCACAGGATTTAAGTCATGACTACAATTAAGCCACCTCTCTCATTTGGTCTGAGCCCTCTATTTTTGATTTAGTCTGAGACGTGTATCCAAGTGCTGTCCTACTGAGGCACTGCTGATTCCTGCTTGTCATTGGACGATAAACGCAACAGAACGTGTGTTGCTTTCCGGGGTCACGCTTGCTACCCAAGCATGCACTTTCATTTTCACTGTTATTGGAAATGACCCACCTGACCCTCACTATCTACACCCCACAAATTCTCACGTGGTACTGTTGATTAGGCCACCTCTTAACACACCGATGATATTTTGTACTGCATGAACCCTTCGTTTTGAACTAATTTTCATCACATTGTCCCATTCATATGACATTTTTACACTGACTGGAAACTATCTTTAAAACACTTTTATGTTGTATAAAGAGTAGCTGTTCTCCCCGGGTAGTTATGTTTTCAAGTGAGCGTAAGATTCCTCGATGGTCGACTCGTGTACTTTAAACTTCATTTTCTGTCTCAGGTGCTTTGCAGACGTCTGTCGGTTACATAGAGTCAAGGCCAATTTTCTATTAACTTAGCCCAGGTTGTGTGATCTCTCCGAATTCTCTCTTGACGCTTTGTCATTTTTTGGTCATTGAGGCTCTCAATATCAGTGGGTGAACTTCGCCGTCGGCGGATGCTGTTTTGTTTACCTCAGGCACGGCACTCGATACACCGCAATCGCACGGCAGTCGATCGATAAGGTATACGTCATAGTCAGGTCAACGGCACGGACAAGCCCTTGTCACGTGCCATTTCGCTAGCGTTAAGCATGGGCACAAAGGCAAGGGTGCCGTAACTAATACTGGTCCATACAACCTTTAGATGGAGCTGTGCCCATTAAGTGCTCAGGCTACGAGCCGAACTGTTGAATTTGTATTATCTGAAATGTTGCCATTTTATCTGGACAATATTTATCCTCACCGTATCTGTGTTGTTATTACGTCTGCGTATTCTGGGCTTCGAGATGTGGAAAAGATGAGAAAAATAAATGAGTATATTTTTCAAATCGAACACCACTCACACTCGATCACAGTCCTTGCATTCACAAGAGTTTCGGCAGCCCACTTCGTGAGTTTCGCTCTTATTACAGCTCATCAGTAGTGCATATCCTTGTCTGGATCGGAATTTGCACTCCGACCCTCGTGTTTGTGAGACTAGCGTGTTAACCACAACGCCAGTAACCTGACATTGGGCGTGACAGATCAATCATATCTAAATGCTCAACCACAACCTTGCCCGATCGTCTCGATAGCAGACACAGTAACTGTCCTCTTAACTGCAATCGATAAGCGTGCGATCAGCAACTGCTCAGTTAGGTTGAAGCCACGGACTTGTTCGGAAGCAACTGAGCAATGTATATAGTTTGGATCTATTGAATAACTGATTGATTGATTGATTGATTGAATTTGTATTTGTCCGAATGCTAACAATTGTAGTCATCAATTCAAAATCTGAACAGAAAGTTTTGTTAGTTAAATTTACCTATCTGCGGTCTAGACGTGTAGAGCCTTTGCATTTGTGCAATTTTCGCTTTGTGTTGCTGTTCTTTCTCACTCTCCGGCGACTTGTCCGACAAGAACATGGTGATCTCCGCCCGAAACACAAACGTTCGTTCACACTGCCCGTCACTTCTGGCGGATAGCGTGCTAGATGAGTCCTCACTTTGGCAACGGGGTCTGTAGATGCGTATATGTGGTTTGGCCGCACCATCTTTGCCTTCCAATCCGCCAGACAGTTGTTCTATGGCTCGATAGTAGTAGAGAAGACAAGCGGACAACGCACACAGTCCCTCATCGGTTACCTGATTCACGTTAGCACCAAAATCCATCAACAAGTTGACCAGCTGCTCATTCCATGCAAGCTGTGTAGGGTTAAATATAGTAAAGAAGAATTGTTGGTTTTGTTTGTAAGCGCTGTTAGAGTAAGGATACTCAGTGACTGGGATTCAGACAAGCTACCGTTTTATTTCCCAACCTGATATGCATGAGTAAAAACTGGAGTCGGTCGAAGGGTGTGCAGTTACACGAATGACGTCAACGGCCACCGTTCATTTTCGCGCTGACATGAATCGCAAGCAATAAAGGGAGGTATTTGGTGTGACTTACTGAAGGTGGAGACAAGTTGCAGCAAACATTTTGATCACTCCGGGTACTCTGACCAGTGCAAGGTGGAAAATATTTACGGTGAATGGCAGATTTTCTCTCAGGACAAACTTATCAGCTTGCCCACTTCAGTTAAGAGCACCGAGTTCAGTGTTTTTTTTGTTACACCTCGAAAAACTGGTGTATAATAATAATAATAATAATAATAATAATAATAATAATAATAATAAATTCTTGCTTCTACCGGATTTCAAACTTCGTTCGGTGTGGCTGAGGTTTTAACCGCTGCCCCATCAGCATCACGTTGGGTCCGACTGAATAATTGCATCAGGGCAATCACTTTTGAGGGATGCACAGACTGCTTGACAATCACAGGAAAAGAAACGATGACGATATTTCAAATCAATGTTTATACTTTAAAACATGCGCGCCACCCAAACACCCACTCGCTGAAAGTTAATAAAAAGAGTTAGCTGTTGTTTGCTTCTGGGTGTTGACTACTTGTACAAACCTTCACGCAACAACGGTCATTCGCCCCATCATCAGTTATCATCCGATCCGTCACTTGGCCCTCATTCATTCACTTGAACTGAGCTAGGCATGCTGGCTGGCAAACGGAGTCTAACTACAGTGATTACATATTGTGGCCTGGCCGGTCACCTATAAGCTTAACCCACATAGGTCACTGATAAAATGAGTCGCATGAGCAGTGAAACTACGGACGTTCATCATCCCTCACGGCATAGTAACAGATATGGCAAGAACGCATCACGGATCCCAACAAGACTGAGTTTCGTAACATTCATCCATGTGAACCACATGAATATTCATAATAGAGAACGGTAATCACGACTGTCAGACTGAACTCGCACGGGGCGATTTGTACTTGTTTGCCCGCATGTGTAGACCCGTGCAAAAATCAATGATTTGTAGAACTACTATGCAGCAAATGACTGATACAGGTAAATCAGCGTCTGTATGCAACCATGACAGTTGGAAGCCGGGGCCATGTAACTTCTGCGGTGTGCGCTAGGTTTGCGTTGTCCGTGTTCAGTTTTTGTCCGACAGTTTGATACCACAAAAAACGTAGTTACATAGATAACAACTTCTTTTAACATCGGTTTATGTTTTCCATCCCATCACGTCACAGCCCGTCGTGAGCTCCTGAAAAAGATACGCTGGATAGACCACGGAACAGAAGTACGCTTGACATAACTTTATTTTTTTGCCTGGAAGTAAGGAAAACAGAGAAACTTGGTCCAAGGAATAAGGCGGTTGTCTCCGCTAATCATTCCCAAGTCAAACCAAAAGACGGTTGCAGAAAGCCACTTTGTTTCGCCCCAAAAATGTGTCACAGGGAGGAAAATATATGGTATTTCTATGGTGCCTTACGACCCGCAGACATTCTAGAACCACAGGATCTAAGGACAACAACTTAGCCACCACTGAGAATAGTGGAATAAGGGTCGAGCAGGCAAAGTGTAAAGGAAGTTACCTCTGGATTGTCCCAGGAAGTTCTAACCGTTTTGATTGAACAAAATCGCTTTTCCGAAAAAGGAGTCGGTTTTGAGTGAGAAAATGGGGTCCCTTTACATATCCCTTTTAGAATACGTGGACCTTTAAATACACCTTGCCTTCGACTATCTCAATGGTTAATGCACAGCTTCGTTTGATATATGTTGTAGTTTGTCGGGCGGCTTCAAAATGGAGCACAACCAACTGTTTTACATGACATGCGCACACAGCAAGTTCATTCGTCCAACACTTGAATGGGCATAAACCTACCTGATTGAACTAGGTGTAAAGGATTGCAGTTAGTCATCTGCTTTATTGGACACAACCTGTCGATAGTCCAGCTGATTGATATAGGATGCGAAAGGGCCAGATAATAACACGGATAAGAGAAACTAAAACAATTACCAGTCCGTTAGCCACTGAAGGTCAGGTTAGTGTTCAGAGACTTTAGGAGAGATGGCTAGGTGGCTTGAATGTTATTGTTGGTCGGCTTAGTTGCCTGTGCAGTGAGCACAGACATGGAGTGGACCGGGGTTGTGAAAAGCAAAAGAATGCTTCCGCCTATTTTGACCCGCACTTAACACGTGGGCACCTCAATTTCGAATATTTGAGATTAAACAACGCCTAATTGTTAGGTTTTACCTCTTCCCTCTCCTCTTCATAAAGTAGCACCCGCTTTTCTTTTGTTTGCTTCCACAAATTGTATGACAGCTAAACACCATTGTCTTCACCAGTGATTCACTCCTGGCACTGATGACGATTGTGGTGGTGATGAGGATGACCGTGTGCGGAAGGTATACGACATGGCAAACGATTAGTGGCCACTTCGTAATCGAAAACCGGCTGGGTCAATAACCCGGGCGTATTGTGAGAAATGGTCAAATGCAAATAAGTGGTAGGCAGTAATGGATTATTTTGATATGAATTGAGCAACATCCACAGCTGATCACACCTGCCATGATGAGTTAGTATCTCCAATTAAACTTTCAACAACTTTCCTAAAATTAGTTGCGTTTGGGTGTTCCGTCGATCATCTTGAGGAAACCTAATGATTTGCAATCATCTGTAAATTGACAGCGGGCTGTGTCAACCTTGCGAATTTCACACCGCAGACAGCTATGTATTTCGCTTGATAAGCACAACAGAAAACGTGAAATTTGGGTTCATTGGATTCGTTCAAAGTTTGGTAAAAATTCATAAGCTTCATCTTGCGACTGAAATTCAATCTTCATTTATAGAAGTGTACTAAACTCGTGGCTGGCTGTGGTGCAACACTTACCACGGCCCAAAGTAATCCAAAACAGCCATACTGATCAGCCACGTTCGGATCGAGTGTCACGTGTTTCACTCCGACCGCAGGATCACTGAAAAGTAATGTTTTGATATTTTCGACAGATCCCACTTGACAGT
Organism: Paragonimus kellicotti; assembly: GCA_014220965.1. NCBI lineage: Eukaryota > Metazoa > Platyhelminthes > Trematoda > Plagiorchiida > Troglotrematidae > Paragonimus > Paragonimus kellicotti. The sequence continues at coordinate 13,655 of LOND01002183.1, read as the reverse complement.
TAGTGAGAAATGCCTTAGCACGCTGTTCGTGCAACCCAACACTGAAAGATGCTCGTTTGGCACCTCGACGTGTTGTCTTCAGTCGACTTTTCCATAGCCCAGTCCAGTCCAGCGATGGCACAACTGTTTGAGGAATGAGTGGGTCCGCGGAACCCGCTGAATGACCTCTTCGCTGATTCCAGTTTGCAAAGGCTTGTCGGACAAACTTCTGTATTAAGCGAAGTTGTCTTACTTGGTGATAGCGCATGACGTTGATGTCGATTGCGTGCATCCTTTCGAATTCAATCCTGAACCAATGTAAGACGGTTGAGCTAGTAAGTGTTCGCGTGTAACGGGATTCTATTCAGTATCAATGAAAATGTTATCTTAGTAAACGATACTCATGCATAACTGTCACACAAACAATACACGAGGAAAAATGAGTGCCGGAGGCTAGAAGGTAATAGGGAGAAAGAGGTGGGATTACATGTTTACTCTCCTATGTTAAAATACAGCACAACGTCGGTGCGCTTACACCTGTTGGAATACTCCAACAGAACAATAAACAATCTGCTTCTTAATGTCGAAACACGCACGATAATGAGAACAAATATTCAGCGCTTTGACCCAGTTTACTGTTATCGACCCTGTAGGATGGAGTGTACAGAGAGGAACACGTCAAGCTAGTAAGACACAAAGTGAGTTGTACTTCATAGTTTTGGAACGAAAATAAGAAATTAACAGTTTAACTAAATCGAAGGTAGGTAATATAACAGAAGTATCAAAAATGTATAGTGAATTGCGACTACAACTAATAGTAATCATTATGGTCGCTACAAACCTTGCATTCAGTCTATCCAATCGTAAGTGAAGGTAAAATGGCACCTGCAAAACAGACACAAATTGAAAGCGGTTTTAAAAGCAAGTCGTAGCGATTAGTAATGATGTTGTGGCTGAACTTGTGTTGGCCAAACATAGGTTGATCTTTTTCTTCAGATCATTATCATCGTCGTCGTCACAAACGGCAATATATCAGTGATTCTCACTGTTGCTTAACTGTCACACAACCAGGAAGAAAAAGACAAACCCTGTAGAGCAGGAGAGAAGAAAAAAGGAAGGGGACAGGAAGCGACCTCACTAATAAAAGCAGCTACGTATGTATCCGAACACTGAGCATCAAGGTGCCTACACCTTGCAAACAAACAACTGAGTTGTGGGCACGTTGGTGCTGAGCTACTCCTAAGTTAGAGAATACCGGTCGCCAAACACAAATAGAATGTGCAATGGTTATTGAGTCGAATATCGTAATGAAATCTTTACGTGAAGTATGCGCGTAACCATCGCCCGCTTGATTCGGTAGCATATTGATGACGATGCCCGTCTGTCACTCACAAGGTCGGGGGTTCGAGCCTAGGCTGTCATAGCTGAGCCTGTCTAAATTGAACAGCCTAACGTCGTAAGGTCAACTTGAGGTTCTGAATATTGTATGGTAGCGAACCCTTCTGGGTGTGAAGGTCATAATAACGATTAATTTCGCGGTACGCAAAAAAGATCGAGGAAGTGTTAGTCATGTCGAACTCAGGATACCTGGCAGATTCGTACATCCGAATCTTCCTGAACAACATCAGTCGTTTACCAAGAAGCACATAACGTTGATATGTCATAGCAGTTTCTCATTCAGCAGTCGGTATAAGCTACTTGCGTGAATAAACATTGGTTTTACTTAATACTGATTAAACGAAGAAAAATAGTAACAGCTGTCGGCTCCTCGTATGAGAAGTACTGCCAACCAAACCGTGCATAACTGAGCTCTGTCACCACCTGGCAGATAACTCATTTCGGCCCAGAACGAATGTGTTGAATGAGTTCGCAGCAAAACTGATACTATGTTTTCTCTTAATTGGTTAGTTCAACTAAACTCAACGTTTATGATAACATAACTGGCGGTTGATGAGCTCTTTATAAACGTCTGTATAGGATCCACGGCTTTGAAATGGCAATAAGCCTTACAGAAAGTAGTTTGTATGTGGTATCTAGTTGCATTTTTTATCAATTAGCTACACGTACAACTCAAACATGAACAACTGTCCAAATGTTATAGGATGGTGAGGCACGGAGACGCGTATGTACATGATGAAAACATCTGAACAAATAACAAACTAACGTAGGTGACCACAAATTAATAAAACGATGATGGATACCCTGAGTTTTCACGAATATTTTGTGTTACTTAATAATTGCGATCAATGGATTCTGTTCACATGCGTGAAAAGTATCGTGATAACGAATACGACTATTAAAAATGAACGTTTCTTTAGGGCCTTCACTGAAGGAGAATGTTAATTAGATAGGTATTGCACGTAATGATTGTACGCCACAGCAATCCGTTTATGTTGATATTGTACAAACAACTATCAAACTATACTCCCAAATTCAGCGACCGATGATAAACAACCTCACATACAATTGCACAATGGTTTTCAATGCAGTAAACTTCATCAACAGATAACACAAAAGATGGCCGAGCCGGTTCAGAAGTGAACCTAAAGAACCGTGTCAAAACAGCACGTTTCGTTCATCCAGTGTCGGTCATCGGCCAACTAACTTAACCACTTCCTCCTAGTCCTAAAGAGACTTATCAATAGTCCTGATGTAAAAACTACGAAAAAAGGTGATACAGTTGATGTAACCGATAGGAGAACCCGTCTTAGAATGACCAAACAACATAACGCTTATGGTGCACAAAATTTGCAACGCGTTCGGTTCGTCTCCTGTGCGCAATGGAGAGTAGGTCGTTGGTTTAAATTAGGGAACTTCGTGTTTACGCAATCATGATTGATTCAGTTAGTAACAACAGAAGAACTGACTTAAACAGGTTTCACTCCAGCTAGCGATCGGAAGAAGTTGGTTAATTCTGCATTCAAATTGGAAACTTACTGTGGGTCCTTTTCTTGTTTGTTTGACTTGAGTGACTTTTTGTTCGTGACCGGCGCCAGAAAGCCGTCACAAGTGGCCCAATTTGTGGTAGATTCGGTTTCCAAATTGGTCTCTGCGGATTGAACAGTACATGCTTCGACGAGCACTCCAGTAGTTGGAGCCTCCGGATTGATCATCACGTCCGATCTGTCTCTCAAACACTGTCGTATTTGTGGAATAATGTTCAGAATAGCATCGGTTAAATACGTCGGCCATTCAGAGTCGGTTATTGGAGGTTTGCAATGCAGCAGCCGACGAAAGAATAGGTCCGCCAAGAAATGGTCAAACAGTGTACTGCGAGCGTCCCAAACGTGCAGTTGGGCTGGAAGCTGTGAAATAAGACATGTGACAGTTGGCAGGACAAAGTTAAAAACTAGCTATGTCCTTTCATTTCCATGTCAAAGTGTCCTGTCTGTTAATGCCCTCACAATCATTATCGACGACAATATATCTGTGGTTAGTACTGTTAGATACTTGTCATATAACCAAGAATAAGAAGATTAAATTTTGGTCAGTCTGCACCAAGGTTCGATTTTAAACAGCATTAGGAACCGCACTATCCTACATGACATGCTAGTCCTGCTCATGATTCGAATCCAACCCAAGCATGTCACGATTAAATCTTATGTTAATCAACAAATTCTCCATACTAGTAAGAAAGCCCCAATTTGAAAATAAAGTCGGAGGGATGGGACTCAATTCAAAAGATCCACAAGTCAACCCCAAACAATCAAATCTAAAATGCCTCTGCTCCTTCCAATTAAACAACCAATTGATAAATGGAGGTAAGGGGGCATGATTCATTCCATTTAATTAGTTGTCTTCAGATAACTCTTTGGATAACTCTTCCAAATAATACCAACTTTTAAGCCAATGAACGTGGTGAATTGCCATCCCTGCCACTGTCTATACCTCATGGTAAAAGATCGAACGAGGACCTCGTACTATATCTTTTCCGATTTAAGATGTCTTGATGTCAACTTAAGATGTCACATGGGGATTAGCTGGGTTTCAATGTCGAACAGGTTTGCACGGCTAATATGCGCACAGGTAAGCTAAAGAACACGGGGAGTGGTTGGCTTCAACAGAGTGGTAGGATGCTGTCCCGCCAGGTTCAGAGAGCAAACCGAGTTAGCTTGCCTAGACTCAATTACCTGTGACATTTTAAATTGACACCGAGACATGTTGAACTGAAAAACGTATAGAAAAAGAAGTCAGCCTGTGCTGGTCTAAGCTACTGGAAGATGTGTTCATTTTCACATGCTTAGTCATTACCCTCAGCCCCTCTTACTCAGTGCTAATCGGTTAGAGCTTCAGCAGAATACTTGCTGCGCCAGACGGTTGACTGTCATTCTATGTACACAGCCTACTCACTTAAAACATTCTTAAAGGTTTAGCAAAATACCCACTTTCTAACATCACTGTTGTCTACCTGCCTGGGCTACCTGATATGTGGGCTAGAAAGCAGATATCGATGTTTACTTATATGAAAACGTTTTTCTTCCCCCAGTCACAGAAGAGTGTACGGACATCCGTCCCGATCTTATCGTTTTTGTCGCTTGAGCCGTGCAATAAATCTGTATTACCACTATTAACTGACTGTTGACGAACAGACGTAATTTATTGATCTGTTCAGTCAGCTAGCCGGGTAAGCACGATAGTGGGTTAGTAGTTACCTGTGGAGGGTTGATAGCTTATTTAAAGACTGCGTTGATAACTTCAAAATAAGTACGAGGCTATTTGGCGGCGCAACAAACTCCAGACTTGTATCTACGATATCCATCCGTACCAGAAAAAAATTTGAGTAAAATTAATTAAACATTCGAGCGGTTCCGCCGAACGTTATGTTCAAAACATGACGATTAAAAACCTCAAATCCACTGAACGGTTAAAAAGCTATTACGATGTTTTGTTTTTATTGTGCAGGATGAAATATACTGTTTATTGATAAACAGTAGTATGCGAGTAATCAGCGGAAGGAAGGTTGGCAATTGATCGATCCAAACTAGTAGGGCATATTGAGCTGATTCAACTTGGCTCACTTACATCTTTGAATAACCAATCCCGCAATGAATCCCTGTCCTGTTTTATATCCTGGATAATACACGTAGGTTTTCGATGTTCTACCCGTTGGTCCGTTGGTGAAGTTTTGAAAACAGAATCGATACGATGCTTGTGTGTGTTGTATATTGGCGTCGCGCAATTCAATGGTTGTTTCCCAAATTCCCCTTTGACTGAGGAATAGAAAGAGTATTCGGGAAATTCTGTAGTCCAAGAAAATTTTCTATTGTTGTTTACCGGATACAGCAAACGCACCAGTCGACCAGAACACCAGTAGCCTACGTCGATAACTTGGTTATGGTCTGAAGAACTCATAAAGATACCAGGCCCTTCTGGGTTATCATCGTCGAAAAAACCCTGGAATACGGTAAAAGAAACATTAGGGAATGTAAAGATTAAGACGTAGCTAATGACTTACTCGATTAGTGTATCAAATATGCAATTATCACATTGGTGTTCCTATGTGTTATTAGATCTATTGTTAATCTAGGTCAGAATGGCAGTTACTTCGAACGGAACCTATTGTAGACAGCAGCTTTTAGATTTAAAAGCCATCTTCTAATGGCCGCCTATTGCAACGAAGTCATTTGATGTCAACTAACTAACCACTTTTTTTCAAAACAGAAACAGCATGCGAAAGCAAATAGAAACAGTAGCCAAAATAGGAAAAGTTGCACATGAGTATTCAAAAAATCACTCAAACTGGTCTCACTTCGAAAACCGCACCGTCCGCGTAAGTCATTACACCATATCCGGATCTCTTGTCCAGAAAGAAAGTACCGAAATAGGATGAACCGTCTGGCCATTTGTTCACGCCATATCCATGTCGCCGGTCCTCGAAGAATGTGCCTTCAAATGTCTCGATTCCGATACAGAATGATGTGGGTTATAGGTAAAAAACAGTTCATGAGATGAGGACCAAGTGTACTCGATCATAGGTTTTCTATTCTGATGGGCAATTCAGTTGAATAAGTTTGAAAAGAAACACAAAACACCCATCTCGCCGTTATCAATGATCATTACTGTTGCATCATATCTTTGTCCTACCCGTCAGTAATCAGAATATTATTCACCGAACCCATGTCAACGTATAGGTGTGGATGGTTAGGTTATGCGTAAAGAATGGCAAATTATTGTTCACCACACAGCGCATGCTTTGTTGAACTCCCAACCCATTGACTAAGATATGCAATGACCAGTCGTTGACATGGCAAAGGGAAAGCAAAGTGGACACCGATAAGTTAAGAACCGTAGCTCATATTCATCTCACTCGACTAGGGTCTTCGTGACTCACATGACTCCTGGCTATAGGTATCAACCGTTGGTCTATTTTTAGTGTTGGTGATGGTAATGACAAAGACAACAAAGAGGACGAGGACGATGACGTGGATGGTATTGACAAGAATGATGAACTCTGATAAACCCAGACAAGAACAGAAGCTGGGCCCACAAAGTTTCTGTTGGATAAGCGAAAACGGACAGGTTTTTTAAACTGTGAAACGTTCAATCTAATATGCACCACATTCGAAGTGTGGCGATCAAAATTACACACCACTCACCAGAAACAGTATTTTATTCTACAAAAGAAACATTCTAAATGGGAACATTCAAGAGACCATGCTTACCCTATGGTCAGCATGCAGAACTATCACAGTTGCATTAAAATACGTTCATCAGCGGTTAATCTTATTTTCCACTTAATTTGGTGGTGAAAACGAGAATGTCCATTGATTCTGTCATGTGCAGCACATTGTTAATATTCCAACTATCAGCCCTAGCAAATCAAATTTGATTTACTATCATACACACATGGAACGTAATCCGTGGCTAGAAGGGGAGAGGTAGCAAACTTAAACAGCAATATACATCATCATCATCATCATCATCATCATCATCATCATCATCATCATCATCATCATCATCATCATCATCATCATCATCATCATAGACAGCAATACATCAGTGGTTCACACTGATGCTTAACTGCCACACAACCACGAAGAAGAAAGCAAACCCTGTATAGGAAGAGAAAAAAAAAAGAAGGGGAGGGAAGGGACCTAACTACTAAAAATAGCTACGTCTATATTCAAACATTACAACATCAAGGTGCCTACACCTTGCAAACAAACAACGAGACTGGACCTTGACGTGGTGTGACGGCTTGCGCATCTCGATGACCTATTGGGCTAAACTGGACGGTGTGGTCACCACACCGATAGAGTCACTCATACCAGGCAGGCCAATGGGTAGAGGTCTGACAAACCAGTCTCCTGGTCCTCCAGGTTGGGGTTGGAAGAAGGTTGGCATCTTTTTCCGAAAAATGTACCAGTTCTGGTACACTGCCACCCACCCGCTGCCTTGCGGTACAGGTAAGTTGAGAACCCTAATCGTTCTCCTGTCTAGGTCTGGGCGTCCTGGCAGTATCTCAGCCCACACACAACCATGAATATTCACACACAATAAATCCATACTGCATCGGCCGTCTCGCAGTATAAACCGGGTCGCCCTATCTGCTGCATACAGCAGGGTGGATAGGCGAAAACATGCTACTGCTGACCCCTCCCCACTGTCCTATCAAATTTAGCTCTCAGGCCCCTCCCGACCTCCATTTCTGATAATTACTCATTTGTCTAAATCTAAGCAACCAAAGTCATGCGGTTCTCGTACAAATAGATCGCTGACTGACATAAACTTTCAGTGGTTGCCACGGAACAGGTTTCCGGGTTGTTGAGAATTTCGTAATAGGCTTTTAGTGGAATATTACAGGGAGTATCCCAATAATACAAATATATGCGTCAATAGTTGACCAAAACTCTCCTGGATTTCGATTTTGATGGCGCAACCAGATTAATAATTTATAAAACCCTATAATTTTCTTGTTTCACTTTCAACCATACGTCCTCTATCAAAGACAGTTACGCATGAATTGCAAAGAAACGTTATTCAATAAACTGAACCTCTGGTTTAAACTGACATAAAGTAGCAAAGTTGAGATATAACTGACCCACCTCGCCCGAGTATGCTGTGTAAAATCCCCATCCATTGCGCCGATCGTTAACGAAATCTCCCGCATACCGATCCCCGTTCATCCACTGTTGACAACCAGCATTCTGTTTCTCACTTTTTTCAGTGTATCCACAGAATACTCGGAACTGTCCCCTGTACAATTCTCCATATCCAGTCCGTTGTCCATCCTTCAGCTGGCCACAATATGTATGTCCGCTGTGATAAAACGTGACATCTTGTTGGGCACGTTGCTTCTTAGCGGACATTTCCACTATATGCCTTTCGATATGAACAGCCATTTTTCAGTAACGTTCAATAGATGCTGATATGAAGTTAGCGTACGTGAAATGACACTGTTCCAATAGAACGGATTTGGAAGTTTCGCTTACCTCCAGTCTGAAAAAGAAAGAAAGAAACAACAAATAATTGACCATGCTTTCAAGTTGATGGGGAATTAGTGCGAAAATGTGCTAAAAGTAGCTTTTATAACATCAGATGTTCTTTTTTTTAAAGAATATCGAAAAAAAGGGTAAATCACTAAAGTGATAGCTTCTGTCCATCGACAGGCAAATGCACATCTCATTGTGTAAAATCTGGAATTTCGTGATTAAACAGCTCGACAGCCAAAGAGGCCATGCGACATGACAATGTGGAGCAATCGCCATTAATGGCCTTATCGACTCCCGTTACCTAGTCGAAAGTATCTGTGAACAGATTAGTCTGTCATTGTGATCGAAGACAGAAAAACTATGCATTTAGATCACTACAGGTGGCTTGCCTTTCGCATACAGTGTGTAAATTTGGATGAATACAGTCAGGAGAATTACGAAAGAAGACTTTTGCAACAAAATCACCTCAAGTTAATTAGCCAGACCGTAGGCGAAACTAAAATTAAAATTCCCAATTTTCAAAAATAACAAATAGAGACTCATCAATGGTAAGAATTAGACTATGACAATAAGCCAATATGAATTAAGAAAACGGATGACACAAATTTAGCCGTGTCAAAAGTACGAGTGTAGATGTAGGAAGTTGTGAAGGTTGCGATTAATACTGAAACTGAATAGACGTACATATAACCTGCCGAAGGGAATTATGAAAAATCACGATATGAAAAACTCCAAAACACTTTAGGGTAGAGAAGACGGCAGACAATATGTATCCAGATTCCCAAAGTTGAAGGAAGTGGATTACTAAACGACAGAGGAATGTTGGTTTGTTATGATGAAAAATATTGTGGCTAGTTGGTCTGAGTGCGTTCAGCACCCGCATCGTCTTTTCGGTGACTGTTCACTGCGGATACATTTTTGACTTGCCACTTCAAGAAGGTTAGCGTACTCAACCTGTCACGGCTGAAGATATTCATGTCTGAGTTGACCTAACACATTGATGGAATCTGAAGGAAGACGCCAAACACAAGTCGTCAGAAACAGCTTGCGCTGACTCCCCTTTGATTCTAACAGTACACCATGGATCCGTCATAAACTTTGCAGAAGTAAATATGAAATCAACTTAGAAGACTTAGACTACATTAACTGCCGCCATCGATTCACTTTACAAGCGCACGCAGTCATGTGGTCGTGCAACCAGGGGACATCGTTTTCGTTACCTTACTGCTTGCAATTTACAAATTATTTGTTCGGCTCATGAGTGAGACCGATAAGAACAAGCCAAAAGTGATTATCTTCACATCGGTTAGTTGGAAAAAAGTAAACAGACAAATATACAACAATGATTATGAGTTTGTCTAGAAATCATTGTGAGGTAAGCCACAATCTTTCAGATACTGTTGTTTAATATACCAGTTGATCATCCCGAAAGTCTTTTGTGTACTCAGATGAGGAAGAACTGTCAGGTACAGAATAGAAACGAATATATATGTATCAAAATTTAATGATTTCAAGTGGTAATACACAGCGGCTCACGAAACAGATACCCGTGAATACGAGAAAATGTTGACAACTTTTCGTTATTACAAATCTCTCAGCAGAAATAGATTGACGATAATGTTGTGCTAAGTATACACTACTCTTCATGTTCAACATAGTACACCGGTTGGAACAAATGGCTCCGTCATGAATATACAATCCTTCTTTCATATAGCTTTGTTTTCAGGTTTAAGAAATGACGATATGCGAGAGCGACGTCAAAATAATTTCACGCGCTGGGAACGGGCAGGTGTGTAGTGAACTATCACTTCAGCAACTCATGTGGAGTAACATTAAAACCTTCCATTCATCGTTAATCAGGACGCATTTTTAGTCCTGATTGTTTTTTAAAAATCTTACAACGTCATTTTACACCCTGTAGAATTGTTTTGAATGCGCTTTTAGAGCTCAGGGTGCAAACTACATCTACAAGACTGCATCGATTACGTGGAATTAATGCTGGATAATAAAGTCATGGAGGTCACTGACCGGTTTCCGTACTTCGGAAGTTGCATCAGCAGCCGTAAATGAGGCATTGGGATTGAAATAGAAGCTCTACTAGGATGGTATTTGTTGATCTAAGACATCGCTGGTACCACAGATATATCGTTGTGAAGCTTAGGAGTAATGGATATAAGATAACTTTGAGGACAGTGCTGCGTTATGGCTGTGAAATTAGCCGTCAGAGCACAAGATATGAACCATCTTCAGGTATTTGACCATCTGTGTCCGGTTTCGACTGTCTTCATCAAGTAGCATCAACGGATACATAATGAAGAGTTTCGGAAGCGTACAGTTGATAGAGGGTCAAGCAAAACTCTCCGATTATCCGTCAAGTACGCACAGACCTGGATGTTTAGGCCATGCTCCGGCAGACTGGAATGAGGTACCAGGCAGACAGATGATGACCTAGCGTATGGAGCTGGTCATTGTAGGCCGGGTTCCTGATAGGACCCCGGTTTTCGCGATCCACAGAATAAGTAACTGAAGTCTTTAGGTGAGATGACAGAATACTGGGCCGCGTAGTGGGAAAATGGTCGTTGTTTGACCGAGTCGACTGGGAAGTAAATGCGTTTAGTAAAGTGAAGTAGTGAAGGCCCTGAGGAAGCTGATAACGCATTGCTTTCACTTATTGTTCACTTGTCTGTTTGCGAGGTGCAGGCACCTTGGTGTTGACTGTTTGAGTACGGACATCGTTAGTTTTGGTAGGTGGGCCCTTATCTTGGTTAAGGCTTGCTTATTCTTCATTGTTGTATGCCAGTTAAGCATCACGGTAGACCACCAATGTATTGTTGTCTTTGATGACGATGATGATTCAAACAAAAACCTACTGATAAAGTATACGGTTGTTTCGATGGCAAACTAAAATGTATTCTATTATGCAGTTTATTAGATCTATCAATATCCGCTAAGTCAAAACTCTCGAGGAAACACACTAGGATGTCTGCTGCCTCCTTACCCTGCATTGTAGATGAAGCAATAGGAATGTGCAATGATTCCGATTAATCGACAACAGCTGTATAAATTGTAGAGTTCTAGTGACACATATCTTGCCGCGTTTCAATCTGAGCATCCATATCAATACGTTTAGTTTGCGTGGTAGGACTCGCCAGATCGATGTTGAATACAATGTCAACAGTACTGTTGTCTAAATCGAGGCAAAAGGACTGTAACTAAATAAACTTTGTGTAGTACTGTCTTTACCCGTTTTCGTTCAATTAATGTTGGTCCATGTCCTCTTTTTAACTTGTATGATATCATCTTTACACGTTTATGAGTTAATAGGAGTCTACCTAACCAATCAAATGTTAAAATACTATCCACCTCTAGTTGCTTGTGATGGATTGGTTGATATATGTGTGGAATGGCTGTAGTTGTGGCGTAGTCTTTAGCGGGAGGATTTCAGCAGAACTATTGTATATCTGCATACATAGGCACACACACCATAATATCGTATGCACTTATCATCATCATCATAGACAGCAATACATCAGTGGTTCACACTGATGCTTGACTGCCACACAACCACGAAGAACAAAGGAAAGAAAAAAAAACTTATATAGGAAGAAAGAAGAAAATAGAGGAGGAGGGGAAGTGGACCTAACTACTAAAAATAGCTACGTCTATATTCAAACATACAACATCAAGGCGCCTACACCTTGCAAACAAACAACCGAGCTGTGAGTGAAAGTAAGGCGTCATCAGCGAGACAGCTTCCTTACGGCTTTCACTGCCCCGCATCATTAAAGTGCACTCACTTCACAGACAACTCGGCCAAACAACGACAGCATTCACGCCACTGAGCTCGATTAGCCGCCATCTCACCTAACGTCTCAAGCCACCGACTCTGTGAGTCGCGAGGGCCCCAGCCCGGGACGAACCCGACCTACAGTGACCAACCCCTTCGTAAACGATTTCATTTGTCTACGCCAGGTCATCATCTGTCCACCTCGCACCTTGCGCCAGTCAGCCGCAGCGTCCGCAAACAGTGCTCGGTGTGGCAAACGGCTAGCTGGCATCCTTAGTACATGACCCAACCATCTAAGTCTGTGCAAATGTAGCGACTGAACAAAGAACTCGTTTGACAATCAGTGCCAAACACCCGCTTCCTAACCTCCTCGTTGCTTACTCGCTGGTGCCACCCGATACGAGCGATTGAACGCAGACATCGGTGGTCAAATACCTGGAGACGGTTCACGTCCTCTACCCTGAGTGGCCAGGTTTCGCTGCCGTAAAGTAATACGGCCCTCACTGTTGTTTGATATACACGACCCTTAAGCTTTAGGGAAATACCTCTCTGTCGCCATAGGTGTCTTAGATTAGCGAACACCGCCCTAGCCTTGGAAATACGCGCTTCTATTTCATTTCCTACACCTCCGACGCGCAACCGCTGTGCAGCTTACCCAGGCACAACAGCCGGTCAACATCTCCCTTTTTCATTAAATCTACGTAATCACAACAATCTTGCAGAAGCACTTTGCATTTTGAGGCTGCAAAGCGCATTCCGAAGTACTTAGCAGAACGCGAAATAGCGTCCAGTGTTGTTTGTGCCGCTTGAAAGTTGTCAAACAGCAACAATACCTTATCGTCAGCATAATCAAGATCAGTCAGTCTTTCACCAGGTAGGAGGTCCACGCCGGCATCATTTGAGTGCCGCAGACAGTCCCTCGCTCACTATAACGAATTTGAAACAAAAATATGGCGAAGGGGACAGCTTGACGTACGCCGCTCCGGTGCCTGAAACTGTTCAGAACGTTTCCACCGTAAACCCACCCTAACCTGAACTGAGTATGGGGAATAAAGCGCCGACAATATGTTTTCACATAATTTAGTTGTACACACCCCTCCTAAGCGACTCTAAAAGTGTAGATCGGTCCACCGAATCAAACGCACCTTTATAGTCGAGGAATATGGCGATTGTTGGCCGGCGGTACACATGACGCTGCTCCAGAATTTGACGAAGGGTAAAAATGTGATCTATACAACCCCGCCCAGGGCGAAACCCAGCCTGTTCTTCCCTAATGTTTACTTCCCGAACTGCAGTGAGTCGACGAAGTATAATTGATGCTAGAACCCTTGAAATGACTGGGGTCAAACTAATCCCTCTATGGTTTTCGCAAGAGCCCGGGCTCCTTTCTTAAATATGGGAACTATTATCGAGTGACCCCAGCACGGAGGGATGGTCTTCGTCGTCCACACAAGTTG
>LOND01002181.1:48400-67832 GCA_014220965.1 Paragonimus kellicotti | reverse complement strand
CACTAGTCGAAGAAAATCGCTGCACGGTAAGAAACACTCGTATTGTATATCGGAAGGAAAGCTATGATTTGAGTTTTATTCTATTATCAGCATGGCTCTTTATAAGTGGAACAACTGTTTGCCTTGTACGTGGTCATGACAACGAAATACACCTTTCATTAGAATAGTTACTGCCCATAAATCATTGTAGCACATACATCGATATGTTTTTTATGCCTGTTGTAATGAGCTGACTGAGTGTATTTGAACTGCCATGGGTTATTTTTATATTTAAGAACTACCTATGACGCATAGTCCACGTTTTGTGGTGTCTTCAATGAGAGTTACCTCTTTTTATCTATCCCAACTCAGTTTCATCTCCACGTTGAGTCACTGTTCAGTGATTCCCTTTGAAGACACTGCTCAATGTCCAAAGTCGTTAGTTCATTGGCACATTTAACAAGCATGTGCGGTGGCTACTCGATTGATTGATAGCTCACCTGTGCGAGACCGGAAGTTTAGAACATTAAAGCCAAATGTCACACAAAACTGAACACTGATAGTGCATGACTAATTTCTGAGGCGTATGGTTCAATACGAAATGCTCACTCATAGTTTAATTTTTCATCTGCACACTCGTACACAACGTGTGAGGAGGGAAGAACCGGAGAAATGTGTGCTGCAATGACGACAAAGAGCACATTTTTAATAATTTCCCAATACGTTTATCCCGCAATCCAGAAGAAAAGGTTCATGGTTTTGTTCATGGATATAACGTTTTAAGCGTTTATCCTGCATGAAATTCATTCCGTGCTGAAGTTGCTGAATTTCAGTTGATGTGTTTAACAGTACAAACTTGGTGTGTTATATAGCATGTTGAATTCGCTGAAGTATACTTGGTCCACAAAAACTTGAGGGTGAGCATCAAGGAGCATTACCAGTGTAAACTGGCAACCCGAGTTGGACTATGTGCATCCACAATAACAGCGTGAAAACAAGCTTAAACGCAATTAAATACAAAACAACCCCGTCGTAGGACTGATAACGAAATAGAAAAAGCCACTGTCCCTTAACGCGAAAGATAGCTGGTTTGACCCTTCTCATTCAGACTGTACGTGCCTAATGAGTCCAAACAAGGACGAAACTGGTCATGGAGTATCAGATTGATAGTGTGCAGCAAGAGACCTTCCAAACCCAGTAACTGGTGAGTAGTGGGGGATTTTAGTTGTCATATAAGTTGAACATCACCCACAATTGGTCGCAGGTGTTGCATTCCCATAGACTTCGCAGTTTGCTTCTTCCGAAAAGAGGCAATAGACCCGAGTTTCGGTCTTGTTAAAGCACTACTCACAAACGAATGTGGACTAAGCGTTCACATATGATAATTCAGTCGTGCCTAATGTGAGGTCAATGGCGCAGTGGTAAACACGGTTGCCTCATGAAAGCGTGGTCGGAGTTCTAGTCCCGGTCATGGCAAGGATATGCACTACTGACGAACTCTAATGAGAGCGAAACTCGCGTTTAGCGCTTTTTTTGAAGGAGACCCAATGAAAATTCTTTAAGAATGCGACAGTTGTGATCAGTTGTGGGTGGTGTTTAATTTGTATGGAACCCAGTTATATTTACTGATGGGTAGTAGTACTGATGAATAGTAGTTAGATTTGTCTGTGGCTTTCCCACTCAAATATAGCGTTCAGCCGGTCTCTTTTAAAATATTACTCAGTGAACTCGATGTTTACACTCATTAAATCCCATCAATGGTGCATATCCTCTTGACTACATGATTTAATTCTGGTTCACCTTCTCCTGAGACAGTTATTGCAACCAGTGAATTCCAGCAAAGCACAGCCGAGTTATCACAACTAAACGACCGGACACATTCCTTCATGAGTTATATTCATGCAGTACAGTCGCCTCAAGAAGAGGCACAGCGAATGATTTGTTGAACCCAGTCGATGATCTTATGTTTAGGACGTTGTCGTCAGTTTGAAAGCACAGAAATCTCTCAAACTTCCTGAGCGGCGTTTCGATTGCATATAAGTAGTAGGGAATCGGTAGATATAATCTGACCGTAACTAGCAACTAATTGTGACGTTCTAGCAAAGGAATTGAATATTTTTCTGAATGCCAAAACTGAAGTCAATGATCCGTTTATAACTTCCACTCGTAGTGTAAATACTGACCGTTCCATTCTCTTTCGGATTATCTCTACCAGGTAAGATCAAACAGTCATAACAATCAGTCATCATGAAACATCGTTACTTGCTTATCTGGGGACGGAGAGGTATTTCTCTGAAGCTTAAGGGTCGCGTATATCAAACAACAGTGAGGGCTGTATTACTTTACGGCAGCGAAACCTGGCCGCTCAGGTAGAGGACGTGAACCGTCTCCAGGTATTTGACCACCGATGTCTGCGTTCAATCGCTCGTATCGGGTGGCACCAGCGAGTAAGCAACGAGGAGGTTAGGAAGCGGGTGTTTGGCACTGATTGTCAAACGAGTTCTTTTGTTCAGTCGCTACATTTGCACAGACTTAGATGGTTAGGTCATGTACTAAGGATGCCAGCTAGTCGTTTGCCACACCGAGCACTGTTTGCCGACGCTGCGGCCGACTGGCGCAAGGTGCGAGGTGGACAGATGATGACCTGGCGTAGACAAATGAAATCGTTTACGAAGGGGTTGGTCACTGTAGGTCGGGTTCGTCTCCCGGGCTGGGGCCCTCGCGACTCACAGAGTCGGTGGCTTGAGACGTTAGTGAGTGTGATGTCGTTAATCTAGCTCTAGTTGTCTTAATTGTTGGTCTTTTTGGCTTGAGTTTGTCTTTAATGTATTCAATTCAATTGTATTCTGTTTCATTTTTAATTCCCTTAATTGAACTTTTTCTTCTGTTATTTACTTTCTTACTGTCACTTACAGTCTCGTTGTGTTTTTTTTTTCAATTTTTATTCTCCTTTTATTTTTATTTTTGTGAATATAACTTATTCTATTATTTATTAGTTATTTACACTCCTCTTTCCCCCTCCTCTTTTCCCTTCCTATATAATTTTCTTCCTTATCCCTTTTCTTCTTTTTTTCATGTTCATTCAATTCATCATTTTTAACACTTATTTATTGCTTTCTATATTATTGATTATTATTATTTTCTTATCTTTATTTATTTTAATCAATATACTACCTTTTTTACATTTTTTCAACAAATTTACTTCATACTATTAATAAAATTCTTTAACTTTTAATTTTCTACTCTAATCTGGAAATAACTATTCCAATAAACTCATTTTCCGTCGACTATTGGTTATTCGACAAGGTCATTCTTCGATTGCTCTATCTGGAACACACTGTCTGCGGGATAAGTTCAGTAAGCGGTTAGTTCAAACATCAGTTGACAGAGCAATTTCCATCAGTGCTGCACAAATTACTATTATCCTGACTATATTTAATGACGTTTCGGGACTCAAGAGAATGTCCGGATTGCCAGAGTCAACGACACCAGAATTAATGATTACGTGTCATTCGATTGAGTAACCTAAATTGACAGAAGCCACTTAACACTCCATAAGTTATTCAGTTATCTTCACAGATGGTGAAGACAGAAGGACGCGGTTGTACCTTTCTAGAAATGACAATGCAGCAACCGGTGGATAGTGTTATCTGACAAATAGACAGAATTGAAACCGCTCCGGCGAGAAAACCCCAAGAAACAAAATCGAGGGGCAAAATTCCATATCCATACATCGGTAATAGGAATAAGACATCCAAAAATCAATAAATTCTGTCTATTCGTTCGAAAGCACTTAGGTAGCACTCATAACTTCGTAGGGAAACTAACAAGTCTGGTCCTCAAATTTTTCTATACAAATTCGTCTTGAGCGAACACTTCCATGATGGAAACCTCTTTAACCCAACAGATTCATACGCCGTCTTTTCAATACCAACCTTTACCACAACCTGACGGCTAGGGAGTTCATTTTTTTCCATCAAAACCGCCTCCTTCCTCGAGAAAACGATTTTATCCAATCAGAATGAGCGGAAATGTCCAGAACAGTCGAGAGGTAACCTTCGTTATTTTTTTACCTGTTCGACCTTTATTCCGCTATGCTCATTGGTGGCTTAGTGACCTTAACTATTATTTTTGGTAACTGTCCTTCGATTTTCTGATTCGAGAATGTTTGTAGGTCGCTATGCACCATATAAATACCTTGTAATTTCCTCCTTGTCGCACACGTTGTTGGAACGGAACAAAGTTGCTTTTTGCACTCGTCTTTTGATTTGTCTTGGGAGCAATTAACGGGACAGTCGCGTTATTCTCGGGACCAAGATTTTTCCCTGTTAATTACCATGAGGAGGAGAATCCTGATTTCCATCAAACGCGCTACTATACCGCGAACGAACTAGCGTATTATTTCGAGGGTTTACAACACTGACCTAAACGGATAGTCAATACGCGTGACAGGTCAAGTTATCTTCGGTCTGGGTTTGTGTCGCCCGATATACGCGTAAAAACGACCTTTAAGGTGATGAGGAAACATATCAGCATTCGCCCTGTCAACTCGAAGTCTGCGGCGGAACAACATTCAAACGAAAGGGCATGAGTGACTGGGATGGTTTTCGGAGGATCAACAATCCGTTGAGATGCGCAAACCCTGACAGCAGATTTGGAATCCGAAATCAAATTCGGGACATGGTGTTCCAAAACATTAAAACTTATTTAACTGTGCTGATTGGATGTCAGCCAACTAATCAGACTGCTTGGAGTATTTCTAGAAGATGCAGGACCTTCGCATCCTTCCCCCAGGTCACTTGTAGTACAGCAATCCTAGACAGAGCGAATAACTTAGTTCCTCGTGTTTTCTTTCTGGTGCCTAAGGCAGGAAATTTCGTGGATTGGGGATCCTAGCGTCTTGACAGGCAATATTGTTGTAAACAGTTGACTTATAGCTACAGATTTGGCTGATACAGTACATTCAAATGTTTTTCAGCGACGAAAAGTTACTTGGACTTTGGATCTCTTAACGGCTGTCAACATTGCTGATAAGTGGCAAGGGATTTTGGTTTCTATAAGTTAAACATCATTCATGAGTGACTATTGTTGGTGCATCCCGATAGACCTGCTGGACAGCCCTTCGGAATGAGGCACTGGAATCGAGTTTCGCCGTGGTCGTTAGCTGAACTCTGACCATGCTATCAAAAAGCAACTGTGTTGACCACATTGTCATCAACCTAAGACTGCGTACTACTGAAATAGTACATGCAAAGACTCTGTCACATTGGTTCGTGAGTAATGCTCAGACTGCCCGACCATCTCGAGAAAGGACACGGCGACTGTCTTGTTAACTCCAGTCAATGGCTCCATGACCAGGACTTCGCTTTACGTCGGGCAGTCTCTTGATTACTGACATGGAGGGAGGGCCGTTGAACATCAATCACAACCTGAGCATTACTCGCCAACCAATGTGGCTGACTGTTTGTATTTGATAGTTCAGTCGTGTCTATTGTAAGGGCAATGGTGCAGTGACCAACGCAGGTGATTCATGAGGTGATGTTCAGAATTCAAGTCCCAGCCGTGGCAGGAATGTACATTAATGACGAGTTGTAATAAGAACAAAAATCGAGCGTTTTTATTGAAAAAAGGTAGATGAAAAGCTGATGGAGAAACGAAAACTGCAGTCAATCAACCGTGAGCGATCTTTAAGTTGTCAATATCGTGATCTCAGTATCCCCGGACCCATACAATTAACTCCAAACATATGAAAAAAGTTGCGTCTGCCGACAGGTACGCAAACAAATTGGGAATAATGTTACGAGAAACACAAAGGACAAAACACTGGACGAATGTTTGCTAAACAATAATCAGCTGTACATTTGAGGAAACCTCAATCTGCCGCACAGGAATAACGACGATAACCATTGGAGGATCAAAACATAGTAGTTTAGACGAACACTAATCGAGCTGGGGCTAGCGAAAGGTACTTCGATTCAGTGGTTCAACAGCCAATTAAATGATCACTCATAATGAGTCGGATGCAAGTAGCTTAAGTGACTCCAGCTTACGCTTAAGAGACGCGGTATCATTACGCAAAGTAACTGGCGGTGGTGCGCGACAATTAAAAATATAACCTCGGCGAAATCGATGGAAAATAGGGGGGACAAGAATCTGAACAACGTGATTTTTTAATTTAATGAGAAAACTTGCGTGGAGCGACAAACCAAACTAGAAACTAATAAAAACAGATCGAATCAAACCAGAAAAATCTAGAGAATGAAAGAACAAAATGAACCATGAATGGTGTTGTACGTGGGACACAACGATCTTTAATCCGAATATACAGCTTTCTTCGTACCATGTGTACGTGTATGTACCCGTGCAGCTATACAAAAGGGATAAAGCATCGTGAACAAGTAGGGAACCAAAAAATCGTTGAGGTAAGTTGTACAGAAAATAAAGTGTCTTTCGGACAGCAACGGATCCAAATTGAGGATTGTTTGGACGATCGAACATTAATGATCAAACTGTATAGACGAGAATTGTGATGAATGAGAATCTGATGAAAAGACATGCGAAACCACAAGACTGGAATGACATGCAGTGTCCGACACACAGTATCCGGTTTTGCATGGAGACGCTGGCGCTTCAAGTGAAGAGGCACAAACACATGCTGTGATCGATGTACAAAGTAAAACTTGCACCAGCACAACGTTGGGTGGTAGTTCACAATTACATGACATCACAGGCATTCGTATGAAAATCACAAGTAATTCAGTCGACACAAAAGGCAACGAAGATCACGGACGCGGATACAGTTCTTAATGAAAGCCCAGAAGAGAATAATGCATTAGAATTGAGAACGGGTCAACAGGTTATTGAAAATTTCACTTAAAAAGGCTACATAATATAGACAAGAGAACAGGAAGCAGACTCTTAACGCCTCAACAAAAACAGTAGAGCAAATTCGACAAATAGCGTTAGATGTAAACTCTAATGAGAACGGAAAAACAACAGAGCGGTCGTTACCGTTCTGGCTGAATGTTGACATCTGGTGAATCCCTGTTCTCAAATGACTGGAAATTGCACGACCCGACTGGCGTGATCACGGAGTCACTCGTACGAGTGTGAGGTACATGCTCAAATAGGTTCTTGACCATTTCCATGCATACCTGATTAGCATGTTGAAATTCAGGTCCAAGGGGAGCGAAATTCAGAAACGCGTGCGGCAAGTCATCTAAAACACGCAAATCCACGGGCACATTAAGCCGTGAGGCACGTTTGGCCAACTCCAGGCAGTCATCCAGGAATGGATCCATGTTGGAACACTAAGATATGGAAAATGAGGGGTAAGCACTTACATTGACTGAGTCCTCAGAAGATTAGTGAATGGACGATTGAAGAAAAGAAGTGAAAGCGACTAATGCAACATTAGCTACGGCTCACAAAAACTGAGCACTGAAAGGAAGATGAGTGACCAACACATAACTATTGGACAATAACCATTTCCTCTCGCGATCGACGACATTGCACAGTCAGTGAGGATAAGCTTACTGATCACAAGTTTTTCATGCAGGCTTAACCTGTCGATTTTAAGCAAACAGTGGATCGGTGACGGATCGAAAAATAATAAAAAAGATTAAAGTGAGAACAGGCCAACATAATACTACTCGGGGCAGGCTAACTAAAGAGTGATTCGGGAATGACATTCCGAATCCACTAAATACTCATAACTCTGGCAGTCTTTCGTTTCAGACAATGCGAAGATAGTGTCTGCACAAATAATTCAAAGACTCAAGTCAAAAGACAATTCGTACAGGTATCTAAGTTCCCCGTTTCATGCGTACGTCAACAATTACATACCGAATAACTGGCTAGATGGAACCGAGTCCTAAACACCATCCCCCATTGAACCCCCATGGCTGACGAGGTTAGACGTTATGTACAATTTGTCTACGGGCAGACGGCGAGTGCTAACAGTCCAAGAAAGGATTCAGTGTGCCGAGTTACAAAATGGAAAATCCATGCGAACATACGTCAGTATGAAACGACCACCTACCACAATCCCCAGCGGAGGTAGTTGACTCATGAGCTCGTCTGAAGCCAAATAGGGGGACATGAACGAGTCTTGGCTGAAACGAATCCTACGCACCCGGTCCAAGTCACTGACGGACTTCGGGCAGTCTGCATCGTCTGCAGAATGTGAAAATCGATCGGGATCGTTCGGTGCTAATTCGGGAAGTTCAGCTCCGAATCTGAATCAGCCAACTGGAACGTACATGGTTCTGTCGGTGCACTTTTGGGGGTTGCAGGTTTACGTAATGCTGTCAAAGTGGAGGATGAAGATATAGAAAAGGTCAAAAGCAGAACTACATAGATGAACAAAAATGGACCGAGTAATTTACAGAGTTCAACCGGTGCAGAGCAGATAGGTGTACCGAGTACGTTACGTTCGTCCACGTTTACCAAGATTTACACACGCGCACTGGTGGAGTATTTGATAAATCAGAATGAATAGGACAAGTTTCTACCATTTGCCCATTCGTACGGATTGCCTACGTGACCTTTGAACGGAATGTATTATTCAACCGGTAACCACTTCAAAATCGACTGTACATATTGGCATTGTTCGCCCATCCCATGCAACAGAATTCTATCGAGCTCGGCATGTAGATAAATGAAAAACGTAGACAATTAACTGGAGTACGGATATCAAACCGATGTGACGCGTTCGTATCAGAAAGTTTGGCGGAAAAGTAGGCATGTGTAGAGTCTACGGAAAACAATTCGATGACAGCATAAACAATTATACAAGGTGATGACGGTTAAACCTTGGTTGCCAATTGGTTGACTAAAAAAATGAGTTGAAATTTCAGACCACATCGTTAATGGTCGGGGTTGCAAGGACTACGTACACTATCCAACCAGAATGGCTGAATACTTAAAGATCATAGTTTCCGGCACATTGGTGCAAATGTGTGCATGTGATCAAGCCGCCATACGGATATCGACAGATAAACTTAGCTTGTTACAACATCCGACTTTAACCCTGTAGAACATCTTTGGAATCACCGTGACTGACAGATTTGAGAATGTGTTAAAGTCTGGGATTAGTGCTTTGAGAAGTACGCCAGTAAATAATGTGAGAAAACATTCCAGAAATTATCAACAGAATGCAAGATAGACCCGGTGCAGCAAAACACTCACGAAAAGTAGATGAACTTGGCAGTAGGAACTAGCAACGAAAACCGACAGTTTCAGAGAGAAAATGGGCTGATTTTGTTGTCCGATTGTGTGTAGTGTTCATGGTATGCAGGGTGGTCAAGTGTGTATGGTTTTCATAGTTTGCAATCAAATCTGCATCAAGGTGATGAGTACAACGTTATCAATTAGTGGTATTAATTTAAGTATTTCTACTGTTTGATTTGAAAGCCTAATAGTAAAACCTGTAGCAAACCAGTTTACGTGAAACTGTAGCGAGAACAGCTTACAAACTTCCGACTTTTGATTCTTTTATGGGATTTTGGTTGAAAAAAATTTTTCAAGTGCACCACAGTTCCGAAACTGATAAGCATTAGTTGGTGTCATGCTGTATCGACAGGAAATTCTATAAGGGACTGGGACATCTAATTAACGTAGGGGAATAAAGAAAAAAAACTATATATGTGAGAAAGGTAATTAGTTTTCCGATTTGGTGAAAATAGACAGTGTACACAGAACCACCAATTTATGAGAGAAACAGAGAAAAGATGGAACCACTTCAAATAAAAACCGCAGAAGCAGAATAAATATGAGGATGAGAATAAAAGCATTACCGATGAAGTAAATTTTGACATATGTATTACCATACAATAACAAAATTTTGGACTTCCATTTCGAACTTCCTTCAAAAGAGATTGCATAATTTGAGATGTGCGGAAAAAAAGAGAAAATCAGCAGCATGTCAAACAAAGGGGAACATACAAATATGTTCACAGTAGTAGGTAGTCTTGCAGTCTTGACAGGTGATTTAATGCGAACATAAAATAATCATTCAAAATTCACTCCCGATAGTTGTCATTAATATATGGCTTAACATGTGTGATACTCACTTTTTCAACAGAACAAGTGAACTGACGATGAGAAAAAAGAATTCTTCGCCATAATATCGTGTCTGTTTAATTTTAGACATTAACTATCTGCCAGACGGTTTGCAAAAAAAGATGTCATGGACAGCAACACGTTCGTCCAAATGACCACTGTAAACTTTGATGATGTTACAAAACCAAAACAAGCGTGGCGTTAATGTACAACAAAAAGCACCACGTGACTCTTCACAGGTAACAACAAACCCTGACAGACTAAATGACAATTGCCGTTACTTCATGGATAGTATGACTAGGATCGACTACATCCAACTCTTAGCCGACTGAATCCCATCGAGGTTGTCACAATTTAACAGAAAGAGTAGACATATGGGGGAAACTGAGGAAACATTAAGCAACTCCATATGTTACAAAAGATTTTAATAGTCCAACTAAATACACTAACATTTTCGAAAGAATTACGATTGGCTCTTACTTTGGTCATTTGTCCGCACGAAAAACTTTGGTGACAGCGAAGAACACACCATTTTTCTAACACTGTTAGTAACTTTGGGATAAAACAAGGGAGACAGAAAACCATTGCCACTAGTAGGTTGCCGATGAGTAATCAGGGACTTAGTTAATTTCACGCTAAACACCACTCGTTTGATTTCAATCTTCAAATTCAGACAGACCGATCGGAAATTTCGACCTGTTTCAGACGCGATCGACTGGGGTTGACAAGCAGTAACAGTGTCTCCTATCGAAACGTTTGAGCAACTCATAAACGAAAGTCGTTGGGCGTTCAGATGATGATAATTCGATCGACTCTAGTGTGAATTCAGTGGCGGAGTGGTAAACATGGTTTGCCCCATGAGACGTGACCTGAGTTTCAATCCTGGTCGTGGCAAAGATATGTACTACTGGCGTACACTAACGGTAGCGAAGCTCGAGTCTAGTGCTTCTTTTCGAAAGAGGCTGGCTGGAAAGTCTACTGAATGCAGAGGTTGCAATCAAATGTGAGTGATGTTCAACTTGAAATTGATAACATTGGAAAACACGAGAAATTAACCTGTGAACTATTTATAGTAATTCAAAATAAACTCAGAGACACGACGTTGTGTGAGGTTGGATGGTGAGTGCAAATGGGTACGTGGTTCTGATCTGATTTCTTACGGATTCTAACACAATGGATGAAAACCACAATAAATACACTGAAAACAATCACACAAGTTTTAATCATGTCACCTACTAACTGCTGATGCAGGAAGAAAGATTTCAGGTTGAGAAACATTTTTAGAAAATTTTTTACCATTAATTAGGTCCACTGCAGAACCCTACATCAAGATCACACGGAAAACACTCTCGAGAACTTGAAGTGGGTCTCAGGACGGTCCAAGAAAGTGCATAAATAAGGTGATGATCAATCCCCAAATATCACTTTAGTATACCAAAATCTGACTTACACTTGACTACTGAACCAATTGTGAAGCTAATTCAGCAGTAGTTTTGCTCCCTGGACTATACCCAATCAATTGATCGGAGGGACAAGGAAACGATGCGTACTAGGTATGATCTCCTGCAGATATGAGCGCAAAGAAGAAACTTCAACTCAAATATATGAACTCCTAGAACTGCTGACCTAAAGGGGACAGTTGGTATATTGACCAGAGGTTTTCCGCCGGAAAACAGAAAGAATTCGAACATCCCTGACCAATTTTTCCGGAATTTCTTAAAACATAAAACAAGCGAACGGCGTTCCGTACGGTACAACATTCTTTCTCGTTTGGTATTGAACACAAATAAAACAGTGGTTTTTATAAGTTTCATAACGCTTTAATAAATTGAAACTGTCGCGATGAGACTCCAATATCCATTGTGACCATATGAGTTGTCTGAGAGTTTTGACAAAGTAACTGCATTGCCTTCACATCGATCAGACTTGATGATCGCTAGCGAATAGACAGGGAGTAATCTGACAGATGTTTAGTGGACTATCTACTTCAAATCCGCCTAAGATTATGGTCACACGAATGACAAACTCAGATCAAACAATCTGCTCCTGCAAATGTGTCAAAAGTATGACGAAACTACTAAGGTATTTTGAGAAACACTTAGAGACTGCAATCTCGACCACGGGACAGTTGTGTTATAAAGAAACGAGACATAATATTAAGAAAAATCTCCTCTGAAAAGGGGATATAGAAATCATTTACAATGTGAAGACAGCTGTCACAAATGTGTGTGCCCTATTTCTGAAGCACCCATGAACAGACGTGTTAAGGAGTTATGATTGAGATCTAATGAAAGGCGTCCTTCACAACACAACTGTGAACAGCCAATATTCACAAAATCGGCGCACTTTGCACATTGTGCTTCAATGCAATTGACGTTCACGAAAAGACAGTCGTCAGGGACAAAGCGGCACATCAAGACATCAAAAAAGATCAGGACAAGTCATACTAATGAACCACAGAAGTAGTTAATCTGGATGGCCTACAGACAAGCACACCAGATACAGCAACGCGAGTAAGTGTGGTCCATGAATCACTATGACAACTGTAAACACACGCCACCTAAATGAAACACTTCATGTGAGCTATTCCCTACCAAAAATACACCATAAACGACAGCACAAACAATTGCGCGTATGCACTGAAAATATCTCTGAACTACTTTATGTACATATACCAGCTTTTGATCAAATTGAAATCTCAAACCGGTTAGTGTACCTACTATCTGAATTGCAAAAAAGTACGCCATACAGAAGTGAGTCACAAAACTATGTCCATACTAACACATCGGTTTTAAAAAAGGCAAAAAACAAGAAAGTAAAAAAATGATTAGTTTATGATCTAACAAAAAAGCAATTGAGCATTTCGCGACCTTCCTTCCGAGCTGTAATCAGTGGGAGGACGTTTACATGTAGCCCGGAAGCAAACATTATAAGTACTCATTACAAAACTGGTGAATAGCAGTTCACTGTGTATACTTGACCCCGTTATTATTGAAGTTTGAACTGACGGTTCAGAAAGGATGAATGTAAGAAGTACAGAGCTTGAAAGTTGAAGTAACCTGTACAAGAAACCTAGACGACTGAATAAACAGACGGGGACAAAGTGAATGTGTGGTTCTTGGGAAACTAGTTGCGTGTCGCGGGACCAGACGCTTACAAACGTTATGTATTTGATCTGATAAGAGACAGCCCGAAATGAGCTTGTTCGTTATACCGCTTTTCCGATTAATATATCCAGCCTACACATCACGAAAGTGCGGGCATTAATCAACGACAGTAGTTGAATTCGACAGTTATATTTCGAACTGTGTTCACATACAAGTAGCGACAAATGCAGATAAACCTCACGAAGCATATCAAAAATGAATGACAGCCAGTTGATGAGGATCAAACGATAGCCGAATCAGCAGATTATCGTGTTCCAGTACGTAACAGCGCGTGCCAATTAGGGGTGTACACGAGCGCACATGATGGACGGTTTGTAAATAAACATTTAAATGGACTAAGTAAAGATGATCGTATTAAAAAGTGAACGCTAGGACAGTCGAGACTCTGAATGTGTGTGACTAGAGATGTATTTTTATCGACAGTGTAACCTAAATGACAGGATATGACAACGCAGGGTGTACACAGCGAGTTTTAAGTTCTAATTAGTGTGATCCAGGGAGCCGTTCGTGGACACAGCTGCAAGGAATATAATGTAAGATCGTAAACACAGTACTGAAGTAGTTATACTGTGATAGATGACCAAGTCGGAGGAGCGATTATTACAACACTCAGTGGAATATCTGGACGTTGTGGTGGGATATGGTCAACACCCAAAGTCGATGGATTGTGGACAACACGACCGACTGAACGACTCATCACTCAACGAAATCGGAAACAAAAATCCATAACAGAAGGCGTCAACCAGAATTACGGAATCAGGGAGAAGTGCACATGGCGTTTAAATGGGATCCTCGCAGCGTTGTGTGTTAGACATCTTGATCATAAACACGAACGCGTGCGTGGCGTGGGAATGTTGAGGTTGCAAAATAAAGACCATGTTTTATTGAACGACTTTTCAGTACACTGTTTTCATCTAATACCCAATATATGGTGTTCACCATCAAGAGCACAAAGTACTGCTGGACTGATCAAACTTCGATAGCATAAGCAGTTCCAGTGACCGGGGATCGATGCTGCGGTCATGTGTTGGTTGTTGAGTAAATAACTTAGTTAGGGATACCAGTAATCGTGCGGAGGCAAGCACGGTGACGTACGTTTATAAACAAACGAGTGCCAACGGTAGTCCTGATTGAACCTACTCAACAGAAGTCAAAATATTCATAATCGTCACCACGCCGTTGTTTGGCCACCAAACGATTTTGTTCATCCGTTGACAGCCGGAGGGAAAGACGACAAGCGCTGAAGACGTTCAGCAAGTATATGTAGTACGTCCTGGTTAGGGTGTCCATTTATTTCCGTCAAAACCGCCTCCGTCCTCGAGAAGAAAAAAAACGATGGGCTCAACCCTACTTAGCGGAACTGTTCAGGGTGGTCGAGAGGTGACTTTGGTTAGTTTTTTACCCGTCCGACTCTTATTCCGCTATGCTCATTAGTGACCCTAACTATTTTTTTCGGTAACTGTTCTATTTGATGTTTCGGAGTGTTTTTTGGTCACTACATCCCCTATAAATACTTTGTACTTTTTCGCCTTGGGACACGTTTTTGGGGCGGAACAAAGCTTGTTTTTTGCACGCGTCTTTTGGCTTGTCTTGGGAGCAGATCACGGGACAGTTGCGGTAATTTTTCGGGATCGAGATTTCCGTGTTAATTAATATCAGAAGGAGGGTTACAACAGTCCCATAACCACAAAAGTGTGTACGCCAAATATCCGGGATTTTTTGAATACGCACCGATGGGTGACAGCGTTTTACACAAGATCACCCTATTGGACAATAGATGAGTGACGGGGACAAAGTTGGTTAAACACAATTTTTTCCATATCAAGAAAAAGATGTTCTCGAATTATAAATCAAACAAGCAGTTAATAGCATTTGCCTAAAAACAAAAATAACGCCTGTCTTCGATGTTTCACCGATACGGCGTCAACAAAGAATACAAACAGACGATAAAATGTTATCGAAGGAAATGACCTCAAGTGAACTGCTCAGAATGAAGAGGGCAAGGGCGTAAATACTGCAATGTTGAAACAATACATGTTTCGCTTACATCAGGAAAAGCATAACGCCAGACAATTCATGTGTGGAATTGAATTTTTGGAAACTGACCCCAACACGTGTTTTCGTTAGTGATGATGAGAACATGAGTATAACAACTTTTTCACTACGTTAAAAAACGTCTTACGACAACTGAGATTTTTGTTCAAAAGGCTCGGCCCATCGGAAAACATCATAGTGAAAGAAACCTTGGGCTTCTTTAGAAAAACAACTTTAGTAACGTCAGCGTTGACCAGTGGGCTACAACAGTGTTCATTTCTGACTTACCAGCTCAAACGTTTAAATATATTACATTTTAAATCAAGTTATCTTAATCACATGTATCTATCAAACTTGAAGCAGTAGTTCATAATACTCTTGATTGGCCGGCGTCAATCGACCTTAATTGTTCCAGCAATACCTTATGCGTAAATGATGACTGACCTCACACTCCTCAAGAGAGATGTCAATCCAATCCCGTCACACTGATAAACATCATGACTTCGGTAAAGAATTGAGCTGTGATTAACCACAAGCTGTTTAGACGTGCGGAAAGGTTAGCAAGATCAGCTCGTCATCACGGAATGTAATTTGTTTTATGGAAGTTGGCATGGGTTTGTACCTACGCCCACCCTTGATGGTGGCCTGTTACAGTTGACCGTTAACTTCCTCTGTTTGAGAAATTGCACAAGTGGTGATGAGGATGGGAAGAAAACGAATAACAGCAGAATAAAAACTAAAATAGCGATTATCAACCTGCGTCGTCAGAAAGACAGGAACCCTTCAAACAAATGAGATCGAATCCTACATTCGTGCTTCCGGTCCTGTCGTATGGATGCGAGGCTTGACCTACTCAAGCAGATACTGTTCGCTGATTATCTACAGTTGTTAATCCATGTTTGCGACCAACTGCACGAGTGTTGGGTGTCATTATGAGAGCAACAGATATGTCAGATCTATACCCTACCATAACTATTACGAGATCACATATTCATTTTCGTTGACCCAGACGCGTGCTTTGTACGATACCCATTGCTACCTCACACGAACTTATTTGCGGAACCCGCGTATATTGAGGCGGCCAGCATAGTGACCAGACTTTAAACAGGGACATGGCACAAATGACGTTGAGGCTCGCGCCTAACAAATCAACGTGTCTCCTCGGTTGAGAACCCAGAAATACAGTCGGTTAGCATGCCGTATCACAGTCAGAGAGGCTAACGTAATGAATACATTGTCCATTAAACATACCAACTGGTCTGTCTTTCGGTCTATTTGTTCCATACTGTATAGCTACACCCCGAGAATTAACATCAAAAACCTAAGCCTTACAAACGAACAACTGATTGAAAACAGCTGGTTTCCGAAATAAACTGAGAGCAAATTAAAAAACAACGCATTGCACGGTTTGCTGCTTGATGAAGTTAACTGTACCCTGTCGGGTAAATTCTGCCATGTTGGTTTTTGTATAATAGTCAGAAAAGGTAGATGAAAAGAAACACAAGATAACACGTACGTAAATACAAACGAGCAATAAAACTCTTCAGTGTCTGCGATAGTTCATAGGTGACGACAATATCATTCTGTTGGCAGAGGAGGGGTCCCGAATGCGCATAACAACAGCCCCGGCGAACTAAATAAGCCACCGACTGTTTGTTACGTAAACGACTTTGAAAGAGTCGGTCATGATGACCTTAGGCCGAGAGGTCAACAAGTGACGTGCAATAGATGTCGGCTGTTAAAGTCGCAGGAGTCTGCGTTATCTCACATTTAACCCAAACTAGAACAGGTTCGATCATTTGATCGCGCAACTGTCGTTCCGCTCAATTCACGTAGATGATCTAGCACCCACAGTGAATCTGGTAAATACAGTGACATTTTGACATACAGAAGTAGTGGCACTCTCACCGGGTGGATTGGTATTCCTCTGATTGAATGCATGATCGTGACGTGGAGCGTTCAACTGACATCTGATCAAGTCACCAATTGAGCTGTTCCATCACATCACGTTTGAAGACTAACTATACAGTGACACTCCGCTTCCGCACAGTTGGTTGTCTTGTTGCAGCATGATCAGATTTGCCGTATCGCTCAATGAATGCATGGGGATAGCCTTTGGTATTGGTATGTTCGCCGAGCTTGGCATTTAGGTTGCAAACGTTTCATCACCAAACGAGGTGACATCATCAGTGCGTAAGTGTTTCAGCTCAAAAACTATACGCTGAAACACTTACGCACTGATGATGTCACCTCGTTTGGTGATGAAACGTTTGCAACCTAAATGCCAAGCTCGGCGAACATACCAATACCAAAACCATCAACCCGAGCTACGAACGACACCACCACTGTTCACAACTATGGGGATAGCCGTTTGATTGCATCACTGACTGCAAGCCCTATAGTACATTGCGCAGGACATCTGAGGAGCACATTTTCCTGACACGATGAAATAAACTATGAGTCACAGTATGTTGTTGTTTCAATTAGCGCAAAGGCCGTTAAAGTTCTGACACTGTCTAGTCCACGTGGTCATTCTGCGAACGGAACTTTTGGTTGTGCGATCTAAGCGTTGCGTTATGAGGAGGTCCAGAAAGAGTATAGAGTGGCCAGTCCCATGTTGAATTCAGAGATAAGTTGAGAAGCAGATGATAAATTAATGAGACCAAACCCTCCGCGCCTTCTCTACTGGTAGCAATTATAAATAAATCGACTACGCATCGACGATAGAGTCACCTCTACGAAAGTTGTCTATAGCTTCGTCTAAAAGTGAACCATCAAAATGTTTGCCAAAACAAGGTCACGTGAACTCCTCTGTTGCTACAACGTTTATTTGTCAATAACCCTCTCCCTGAAATAGAAATATGATGGGTGAAGTACATAAGAGAGCCATTCGCTCAAGTTCCGCAGAAGGTACACCGATTCTAAACCGCTATTCAGCGATTCGCCTGACAATTATTTCCGCTGTTTCCTTCAGAAGAATGTTTGTGAAGAGAGGATGAATACTCATAGTCATGTGACGTTTGCTGACGTTCATTTCCTCCACAAAGTTTATCGTCCTAAACGCATCTTTCGCAGTACACTGAGTAATTGATTGCCACACAGGTCTCAGTAGCTCTGTAAGCCATTTCGGTAGTCGATATTGGGCCGAAGTAGACATTAAGAGTACCAGTCTCTGTGGTATTCAGCGCCTGTGGAGTTTCCATAGACCACACATTTGCGGTTGGCGTGCATCAGTCATTTTACGATTGTCTCATAAACAAAATGCCCTACGATAAGCGAAGTTCGCCAGGCAGTAAATCGTGCAGTCTACTGTTTCTGATCTTCGTATTGATACAACTGATTAACAAATGGGAATTGCAGTGCATTCACAAGCTATTTAGCGGTTTTCCTTGTACAGTTTCACTTACTGTCCTTGCTTCACAAACTCTTCAGCCAATCAGACACAATTAACACCACTGTACACAATCGGCGGTGTTCGCTAATCTGAGACACCTATGGCGACAGAGAGGTATTTCTCTGAAGCTTAAGGGTCGCGTATATCAAACAACAGTGAGGGCTGTATTACTTTACGGCAGCGAAACGTGGCCGCTCAGGGTAGAGGACGTGAACCGTCTCCAGGTATTTGACCACCGATGTCTGCGTTCGATCGCTCGTATCGGGTGGCACCAGCGAGTAAGCAACGAGGAGGTTAGGAAGCGGGTGTTTGGCACTGATTGTCAAACGAGTTCTCTTGTTCAGTCGCTACATTTGCACAGACTTAGATGGTTAGGTCATGTACTAAGGATGCCAGCTAGTCGTTTGCCACACCGAGCACTCTTTGCCGACGCTGCGGCCGACTGGCGCAAGGTGCGAGGTGGACAGATGATGACCTGGCGTAGACAAATGAAATCGTTTACGAAGAGTTGGTCACTGTAGGTCGGGTTCGTCTCCCGGGCTGGGGCCCTCGCGACTCAGAGTCGGTGGCTTGAGACGTTAGGTGAGATGGCGGCTAATCGAGCTCAGTGGCGTGAATGTTGTCGTTGTTTGGCCGAGTTGTCTGTGAAGTGAGTGCACTTAATGATGCGGGGCAGTGAAAGCCGTAAGGAAGCTGTCTTGCTGATGACGCCTTACTTTCACTTACAGCTCGGTTGTTTGTTTGCAAGGTGTAGGCGCCTTGATGTGTTTAAATATAGACGTGGCTATTTTTAGTA
>LOND01002181.1:21446-47843 GCA_014220965.1 Paragonimus kellicotti | reverse complement strand
GCAACCTTGCCGTGAAGGAAGCGGATATTATGCTAGCTGCATTTACTTCCAAGAGCCAGTCGTCAAGACTGATGTAGTCACTGTTTCCAATAGCTTTCGTGTGGATACACGGAGCTTTCGAGTGGTTCAAGTTAAATCCGATTTCGGACAAACTATACTGCGGACATTCTAGTCTGATTGCCAACGTCTTTCTCAAGGACGCTGATAGTACGATATTATTCGCATACACCAGATAGTTTACTGATCGCAAGTGTGCTTACGAGAAAGTCAAAATAAAAACTGGGAAAGGTCAGTGCAAGGCCAGTATAAACAAAGGGGGGAGAGAATTACAACTCTAAGGCGAACATAGGGAGTTGTTTAAAATTATGGATAAAGCGTGGTCAGTGGCTGCCTTTATTCGGATCACGGATCTTTAGATGTATTAACGTTTCTGAAAGAAAAATCGTGGCGTATTGTATGATCACGTGAAAGCAAACTATGGAAATGGCTTTTATCGTAAATGTTCCATCTCGCCGGAAAAATTGTAATAAGGAGTGAACGGTTGTACAGGATTTTACGAAGTCATCACATGACCACCGAACACGTGAAAGTCGGACGGAAGTCAGACGATGCAAGCGGGGTGATGATCTCACGTACGAATGCTATGTGAATAGCAATGAGGGAGGTTGTTCAGTAATCAAATGCAAATTTAAAAAACGCTGCCAATAATTTAGTATGCAAGGGAGCCGCATCAATGGATGTGGAGAGGTCCGGTCATGGAGTATAACATTGCACGGAACGAATTGCCCCGGTGATTTTAGCTTCGGAGATTGTAGCGAGGAAGCTGTAATCACATGGTACGAAAATAAATATGGGAACGACTAACTGGGAGTAATGGTAACATCAACAAAATGTCTTTGAAAAATGAGGGGGCATTGTGACGATGAACAGCCAAACCGTCAAAAACCTGGAAGATTTCAGTTGCTCCGAAGGACCATAAAGAAAATTATAAAGAAATACCCTGTTTAAACTATGGTACTGGGTGCCGTCCATCGACCTCTATAAAGACGCATGATTTTCCAGTTGTACTTCCAACCATTTGGGAACATGCTCGGTGACATGAGTGGATAATTGTAGATTGAGATTCCCTATGTAGCTTGGAATGTAGCCACACAAATATTCTTTACATACAGCGGGATGTGACAGATGCAAACCGTTTGTTCGTAGCCGATCTGACTGATAAGGCTCTGGTTCACCGTGTAATACGTAATCTTGCTGCGCTATAAGTTCTGGATACAACAGCTGTTGAACGCATCTTTGTCAATGTTGAACAACTGTCGCCCAGAATGTGAATTCTATATGAACCTGTCTTGTTTGGTACTGACGTTACCTGAATTCTCGGGACGAGGATGAGAGTAATGACGAACCGTCAAATTGCCATCTTCATTAAACCGAGCCGACAGCCCAGGAATTGACTAACAGTCTCATTTCAGTGAAAGCCGTAAGGAAGCTGTCTTGCTGATGACGCCTTACTTTCACTTACAGCTCGGTTGTTTGTTTGCAAGGTGTAGGCGCCTTGATGTTGTATGTTTGAATATAGACGTAGCTATTTTTAGTAGTTAGGTCCCCTTCCCTCCTCTTTTTTCTTCTCTCTTCCTATATAGGTTTTTTTCCTTCGTGGTTGTGTGGCAGTTAAGCATCAGTGTGAACCACTGATGTATTGCTGTCTATGATGGTGACCCAGTCGGCCAGTACGTGCCACCCCCTGTCAGAGTGGAGATCTCGTGATTACACACATTGATGATTGGAGAAACCTGTAGACGTTCAGTGATGTTCCTGAACCTGAATCATGGTTAAAGTTTCTAGTTAATTCTTCTTTTCGACATCTTCATTTCAAATTTTCCTTCGTTACCACTGACAGACAGTGGTGAGAGCCACAACACCATCCGATCGAATTAAAGGTTAAGGGCGGATACATGTATAGAGTACGGCATGAACACCACATAGCGCAAAGCTGAAAATGATCATGATGATAACTTACAAGTGAACGAAGCAACTTCCATTTCGTTGGGGTAATGGTTATTTTGTGAGGAAGGCGAAGTCCTATGTGAATCAAGCGTTGGCTTAGCTGGATTTGGCGAAATGGCAGCGAAGTCGAAGAAGCTTTTGACGAGTGACATAGATGAGGGTGAAGTAGTGTGACCAGTGGAAGGTGTCTGTGTGTCTGAAGACGCAGACGGGGATAGTGAGGTTGTATTCCACACACTTGGAACAATATGACCCCACAGTAGATTGGACAGCGTGCTGCGACGCGCAATCGGTGGGCGATTCTCATCCATCTTTACGTTCAACTTGGTTGGTTGATTCGGTGGGTTCAAGCGACTCTCATCTACTCCGGCATAGGCTGCGAACAAACAGAACAAAAAGTGAGAAAATCTGTAACCACAGGCTGAAGATGTCTGGTTTACAATAGACATGTAGATGGCGTTCTATTCACGACTGGGAGCACGTAGGACGTACAACAAGCTGTGTACTATGCTGAAATCAGTAGACCGAGGCATTAGACTCAAGATAACAACACAGTTCAGATAACCCGCTTATTAGCTATTTTATTAAGTTCAGGAAATAACAGTTAGGTGACACGATCAGTCCACAGGAAAATAACACTTACTGAGCGGTAAACGAATTGCCACGGATACAAAAAAGGTCGGTATACACGGTCTTCTTCAGACTGTCGGGAAACTAGACTGTCCTATTCGATACGCTGTCGAATAATCAACAGCGCGATGAAGGTAACACGTGTGCAACGAATGTACTTCGAAAGTATTCGTATAGATGAAAATCTATTTTAATGACGACTAAGCAACTGCACAACGGACCATCCGGTACTCGATATGCATCATTGCCGAGTTGACTGCAGTTTGTTGCCATGGTGTTTATTCGTTGAAATCTGTTGTACTTATCCGGTCAAATGCTGCTGTTGCTTTGTTATATCCTGTGACTGTTATAGGCTTAAGAAGAAACAGGTCTCACATTCTGCTGTATACTTTACCGGTTAATCCGTTCTCCATTTTTTCTTGCATTACATCCCAAAACATATTTGAAAAAGAGAGCGAGGAGAAACAAATCATGTGATGTATTCCGGAGTAACAGTAACAATTCTTCTCAAAAGCATACATCTTTAAGATTTGGGAATTACGCAGTGAAATGCTCATACGTAAACGAGAGGGACGATTCTATTCTATGGGTCATATACTACATGGTAAAAGTTTACTAAAATTTATGTATGGCTGTGTTATGTGCATACCGGGTGGTTCTCATCTATGGACCGAGTATCTTGAGATGGCTCTGAATAGATGCTATACAAATGCTTGGAACGTCAAATTACGAGATATCTATCTAGCTGGAGGGATTGCTGTGATGACGGATTTATGAAACCTGTTATTAATTACGATGGGATACTTTAGGGCAAGGGCGGCTCCAGGAATGCAGAAATGCGCATGTGCATTGAACTATTTTTTAACAACTATATTTACCCTTCTTTAATTTGACTGCGGAGTACATTCTGTACGGGTTACAAACATCCATATCGATAACGAAGGTCCTGTTTTCTTTGAATATAAGGATGTCGCGCTCAAGAGATGAGTTGGCCATGAGCAAACGAGGTGCTTTGAGCGTTGACAGTAGTTTGTTTCTCAACTCATGAATTAGTAACCATAACGGCGTCCCATCTGTATTTGTCATAATGGACAGTAGGGTGACTGGAATAAAGGAGACAAGCTTTCACTGCTGGTACCATATCGGCACTTTACACACTTTCTTTTTCATCCTTCCTCTTGCATTTCCTCATGTTGTTGTCATTCTTCTCGTTTAATCTTTTATCTTACTTAGTTCTAATTCTTATCCTCTTTTGTCCTCTTAATTTGTCATCTTGATCTATGACTTTCGTCTTCTTCTCTGGTACCATATCGGCACTTTACACACTTCATTGACTTTGCGTGACCATATGGACAATGGTGTTGAGTGGACAACACGTCAATCCAGGGTTACATCGTTCTAAAGTAGTATCAGAGAGAGATGCTGCAGAGATTCCGTCACTAGGTGTGACGTAGGCGTCGTTGGAGTGCTAACCCTGTCAATCGTGCGGAATCAGAACACAACGCGTGAGAGCGTACACTGCATTGTTGCCACATAGTGCGGGACGAGAACGAATGTCACGTTAGCCACAGACGTGACCAGTCTAGTAATCAATTAATCAGAGAGCAAAAACGTACTGACCCAATGTGGTCAGGCTGCCAGTAGCAAGTACAACGAACAAAAAAATGTGATTGAATTAAAGTACATCGGCC
Source organism: Paragonimus kellicotti (assembly GCA_014220965.1). Taxonomy (NCBI): domain Eukaryota; kingdom Metazoa; phylum Platyhelminthes; class Trematoda; order Plagiorchiida; family Troglotrematidae; genus Paragonimus; species Paragonimus kellicotti. Next base: position 43,515 of record LOND01002181.1, on the reverse strand, counting down.
GTCTGCAACTTTGAGAGCGCCTTCGTAGGATGTAGAATGTAAAAAGTAGGAGTCGTCGGGTGCGTTGTAGAGAGGCCCGTCATTCTAAGTTTGCTTACAATTAAAACGAAATAACTGCTCCGACAAGTGACGTTGGAGTGAGCGTAAGGCGATGAAACGGCTGAAATAAAGAACCGCGTAGATTCCATCGCAAAAATGCATTCCTTGATAACTGGTGTTTTCCTATACGAGAACTCCGATTTAGAGATATACGAGATTGAAAGTGAGTATCCGAGGCCGCCGAAACTAATTTCAGATTAAAATAAAGCGCCGTATGCGTCTTTCGGCACTCATAACCACTTCTTAATGTTTATCCACACTGTTCGATTCAACTACACGAGTGTCTTTTTATGGACGGTACTGAGACACAGCCCCCATTTGGCAGTTTTCATAGATCAACAGTTATAGTTGTTGGCAGCAGTTGATCAGTATATACGCAACCTTGCCGTGAAGGAAGCGGATATTATGCTAGCTGCATTTACTTCCAAGAGCCAGTCGTCAAGACTGATGTAGTCACTGTTTCCAATTAGCTTTCGTGTGGATACACGGAGCTTTCGAGTGGTTCAAGTTAAATCCGATTTCGGACAAACTATACTGTGGACATTCTAGTCTGATTGCCAACGTCTTTCTCAAGGACGCTGATAGTACGATATTATTCGCATACACCAGATAGTTTACTGATCGCAAGTGTGCTTACGAGAAAGTCAAAATAAAAACTGGGAAAGGTCAGTGCAAGGCCAGTATAAACAAGGGGGGAGAGAATTACAACTCTAAGGCGAACATAGGGAGTTGTTTAAAATTATGGATAAAGGCGTGGTCAGTGGCTTTATTCGGATCACGGATCTTTAGATGTATTAACGTTTCTGAAAGAAAAATCGTGGCGTATTGTATGATCACGTGAAAGCAAACTATGGAAATGGCTGTTATCGTAAATGTTCCATCTCGCCGGAAAGATTGTAATAAGGAGTGGATGGTTGTACAGGATTTTACAAAATCACCACATGACCACCGAACACGTGAAAGTCGGACGGAAGTCAGACGATGCAAGCGGGGTGATGATCTCACGTACGAATGCTATGTGAATAGCAATGAGGGAGGTTGTTCAGTAATCAAATGCAAATTTAAAAAACGCTGCCAATAATTTAGTATGCAAGGGAGCCGCATCAATGGATGTGGAAGAGGTCCGGTCATGGAGTATAACATTGCACGGAACGAATTGCCCCGGTGATTTTAGCTTCGGAGATTGTAGCGAGGAAGCTGTAATCACATGGTACGAAAATAAATATGGGAACGACTAACTGGGAGTAATGGTAACATCAACAAAATGTCTTTGAAAAATGAGGGGGCATTGTGACGATGAACAGCCAAACCGTCAAAAACCTGGAAGATTTCAGTTGCTCCGAAGGACCATAAAGAAAATTATAAAGAAATACCCTGTTTAAACTATGGTACTGGGTGCCGTCCATCGACCTCTATAAAGACGCATGATTTTCCAGTTGTACTTCCAACCATTTGGGAACATGCTCGGTGACATGAGTGGATAATTGTAGATTGAGATTCCCTATGTAGCTTGGAATGTAGCCACACAAATATTCTTTACATACAGCGGGATGTGACAGATGCAAACCGTTTGTTCGTAGCCGATCTGACTGATAAGGCTCTGGTTCACCGTGTAATACGTAATCTTGCTGCGCTATAAGTTCTGGATACAACAGCTGTTGAACGCATCTTTGTCAATGTTGAACAGCTGTCGCCCAGAATGTGAATTCTATATGAACCGTCTTGTCTGGTACTGACGTTACCTGAATTCTCGGGACGAGGATGAGAGTAATGACGAACCGTCAAATTGCCATCTTCATTAAACCGAGCCGACAGCCCAGGAATTGACTAACAGTCTCATTTGCGTTGTGCAGTTGGCGACAATTCACCAGCTTATAACTTGTTCTCTCGTTAATTGTGAATTGCGATCCATTGTTTGTTTTGTTGTAACAAATGTTTTTCCAGCCAATGGGAAAAGGGGTTCATTAATGGATTGTTTAGCGATAGTATTGACATCTAGAATCACCATCCACCTCCTATTGTCCCATCAAACTGTTACCGTATTCAATGAACAGTGCACTCCTTGTGGACTCGTGTCAACTTTGCTTCCCTAATTGATGTAATGGCCAGTTTTTTTTAATGTGCCGTACGTCTTATGTGTACCTCGTTTACGGTCCTAACTTTGGAGTGTTTTCGATCTGCATTAATTACATTGTGATCACTCGACACCACTGGTTTCATCCAGCTGGATTTTTCTAATGGAATCGCAACTGAGGTTAGCTATGGTTAATTTGTTTGTAATTGTTCCATTTAGTGTCATTACCTTCAATGTTACTTCAATTTTTAATACGTGGACGGGTGTAACATAATTTTTATTGCTTGGCGCCTCAGTAAACCGTACACCCAATTGAGGGGTTCAAAACCATCCACACCGCTGATTGGAAACGCTCTGACAGCAGTGTATCGCAGTCAATGATGAACATATATTAGCAAGGTTACCGGCTCATCTTCTTCATTTGAAACATCAGTCTTCTTATTTCTCCCCTTCGTACTCCTTATCTTCTGGTCTTCTCTGTGCGCTAGTACTTATTTATTACTCTGCTACTTCACAGACTAGTTTAGGGATCAACGGCAGCCCGAGCCACAGGACACACGAGCACAGCACAAGACTGAAAACGATGATAAACCACTCGTCTCATAGACACCAATCAGTCTTGCGTACCTGGCAATAAGTAGTTCATCAGCTACGCATAACCGATCGACCCTGATGTGGTATGGAATCAACACTCATGTAGATGTGATGTTGGATTGACTGAGAAGCCATCGGTGAAGTGTACTAGCCGATTGCACGTGTTCCTAGAAAGTTTGTGTCAGTGCTCCAATTGACCCGGTGGTCTGGACCTATACCATGACCACAAGTCCATTGGATCGATGTCCAACTGCATGGTCAAACCAATGAACTAGCGTGACGTAACAGACCAATCGAACTATCGCCAAATGAGCGACTAATGATTTAGTGTCTCTGTGATAATTCCGATCAATATCCCTAACTCTATCAACTCTATACGTGACTGCATGTCTTCCTGGACAGTCCGTATTAGTGCTCCAATCAACCCGGTGGCTTGGAACGATACAGTCAAGAAGAATTGGTGATGAGCGTTCATCTCTGTGAGTATATATATATATATATATATATATATCGGCCTTAGCTGATCTGTGAGAGTTGGGGAGGTTCCACGTGTTCAGAGCGTATAAATAACCAATTTTAAAGGCAACATACATTACAACTTGTAACTGATCAGTCATGATAAAAAACGAGGCCACAGAGACTCACCGAACACAGACTGGTGTATGAATTTGAATGTATATACTTACTGAATTAAACATGACTATGACACCAGGGATCACAGCACTAGTCAAAGTAGTAACCAACGGATGAAACAGAGACCGGCTGTCAGGGGCCATCAGCTGAGAAGCGAGACTCAAACTATCGCTATTTTTCATTGCATACCAGGTTCAAACTCAACATGAAGCACTGTGGCAGGATTCGCAAAGAACAAACATACATCCGTCATCATCAAGTTAAATGCTATCAATCTAAAACCATACCTAGTTAACAACCTAAAAACACATTCGTACAATTCCGGTTGCTCAAGATGACGGAAGCCGTAATAGATCAGTACCTGATAAGGATGGTTAACAGCCATGAAACCAAGGTGCTTACACACCGTAAACAAACCATTATCAAAGTTACATTCGGGTGGTGAGAATGCATGTGGGAAACGGCATTCACTGTCCACTTCACCAGTTCTCCTTACATGACAGACAAAACAGCTAAACAAGATCAAGAACAACAACATTAACAGAGAACCCGGTTAGTCATTATCTTACTCAACATTCACATATATAAAGGCTAGCTGAGAGATGAAGTCTTCGATCCGAAATCCGACCACGACATAGAAACCCGACATGAAAGATGACCATTTTCGGTCCTATTTGCTGAGCCACCGGTTGAACATCCAGTAATATACACCAATAACCTGCGGGCTTAACACAGAGTACACGACGTGAAAACAGTGGGATGGTTGAATGACCTGAGTTTATACTTTTAGGGGTTCAGTTAAGGAAGTTATCAGATACCAATTAACAACGCTACACTATCTTAGCGTAGATTACGCACTAATTACGTCCGACAAACGTGACCAAAAGTAGGCAATGACGGCAGAATATTACAACACGTGACCTAGGGCAAATCGATACAAGGTACCCAATTAAAAATGAACACACCGGGCCAATATACAGTCAAAAGTGTGCCAAAATTCCCGGAAGTGAACGCAGAATAATTGGGTCGGAAGGTCTACAATGACTTGCTGCGCAGTATCACTTTGAGGCTAGTTCGGTGCGCATCGCCATCGCCATCGGTAGCAGCGCAACACAATGGCCTTGAGATGGGCCAGAAGGTACAGGCGACTTGAGTGATCACGCAGACCCCAAGCAGGCAGGCGCCATTTACTTACTCTGCTAAGTGGAACAGTTAGGGTCTTCATATTTCGTGACCACGTTGTTGCTTGACCACCACGTGGTTTCACCCAACTGTTGGTGATCTCAGTATATAGTGCCCGGTACGGTAAACGCTCAGCTGACTCGCCCGTTAGAAACGCTGTCCGGCATGACGCTGTGCCGCAGTTAATGGCGTATTTGCACCCGCTTTTCCGCCTGGTCTTCTTTTGTTATATTTTAACCCTTTCAATAACGTGTTCTTCTTCAAAGATATTCCAAGGAACTGAAGGAAGCGGCGGCCCAAGTAATAGTATCTTCTAAAGGGGCTTAAAGCTGTTGTGATGATGATGATGATCAGCGCGGCCAACCGAATTGTTCAGCATGTCTTGCACGCTTTTAGCAAAAAGGTTAAGTGAGACAATGCCACACTTCAGGTCGGTCAACCTAGCCAGGGAAGAAGCTCAACACCAAGTTCACTGGATTCCTTAAGCGCACCCTCCAGAATGTCGTCCATGACAAAATTGAACAGGGAGGGAGATAGGACCTTAACAAACACTGTCATTTGCCTAGAACTCCCTTAGAAAGAAAACAGTTCCAGTGGACGCTAAGAGAAACCGAATCAAAAACAGCCATTAAAGTCTGAAATGACCACGATCATTGGCTGCCTATGAGTGCCGATGCTCCAAGTTCCATCGCAGGGAAAAATAAATGTGATCAACACACCGTAGACCGAACCGGAATATTATTTGTTTTTCTGGGTTTAGTGAGCCGACGTAAAATGAGGCCAGTGAGTAACTTGGACGCAACAGACACTAGACTGATGCCTCTGTGGTTGTCACATAGACTTCGGGCCCTTTTTGAAAACGGGAATTACTGTTGATAGGCACCAATCACGAGGTACCTCTTCAGTCTCCCAAATCGTCTGGAGGAGTTTGTCAGTTCTGATATCAACCTCTCTCCGCCATCCTTGAAAAGAGAAGGAGAGAAGAGGTCTGGTCCAGGAGCCTTGTTACGCTTCAATAATTTGAGCTCTAGGACCACTTCTGCTTCCGACGGAGGGCCGTCTGGAATGCAATAACTGACCATTCGGGTCCCGTCGTCCACATGGTCTGGTTGAGGCCAGCTGAACTGTTCCCCAGAATGTTCAGTCTATCATTATCACGCGTGGTGTCACTTGCACCGACTCGACGACCAGTACAACCACGGATCAGGGAAAAAGCCTTCTGCAATTCCAGATAAAAAGGCCCTTTCCATCTCTTTCGACTGTTCGACCAAGTAGTGCTCACGGTCTTTGCGCAAGCTTTTAGTCAGCTTGCGTTTAAGTTCTCGACGGTCGTCATCATATTCAGAACCAGGTGGGATCGAGCGACGCTTGTTCATGATGTGTATGGATGTAGCTGACTGCTATATGATCCAACTGTGTCCACGGCTGAGAAGCACACGGAGGTCTCCATGTAACACAGTGCTTCTTCCTGTGTTGAAATGCGGTGCTCGAAATATAGAGACCATGGGATGCGCACAGCTGCAGCAGTCTTTCGCCATTGTCAGTGCGTTGTGCCCGGACACCAAACATACCTCCCAGCCGCTTCTCGTCCGGGGAAAGACGACCAAGCTGGGCATTCAAATCGCCCGCTAGTATGATGATGTCTGAGTGTTTGGTTTGTTTCAGAAGGTCAACGAGGGCGTCATAGAACGCATCCTTGGTATCATCCGAACAGCTGTCTGTTGGAGCGTACGCCGATATAATGAATACACGTCTTTCTGATTTGCGTCGACAGACTTTTACCGATGTATTGAGTCTGACAGCGCACAAGCGACTGTTCACTGGGATCCAATCGAGCAAACATTGCTCTGCTCTGGAACTCAGTGCGATTCCCACTCCAGCTTGACCGCGAGATTCAGCTTCGGCGTCACCAGAAACCCTGAGAGAGAAGCGCTTGAATCGACAGTTATCGCGTCTCCGACACGCAGCACACATCAAGCTCCAGACTTGAGAGAGTACTAGCCAGAGCAGCTTGCTGACCGACTTGTCGGAGAGTGCGGACATTGAAGGCGCCAATGTTTACCGGTTGTCTTGGCCTCAGAAAACAATTATCGCCCGAAGGCACATGGAAGGCGGAAGAAATGGGGCGAAATAGTAGGAGAATATCGTGATGGACGGATAGTGTTACTATCGGGAGAACGACAACTTCTGATACTTCCCGGTCGTTTATGCCGCGGAAGGGGTTGACTTGAGGGACCCCACCCCGAGTCTCTGACTCAAAAGTCTGACCTGCGAGACAACAGGATACAGGGTTTTCTTGGGGACCCTACCCGGAGCCAATGACTCAAAGTCTGACTCACTTGGCAGTGAGGGGCTTGCCTAGCCCGAGGGCGCAGTGAATAAGACATTGATGTCTGATTCTGAGCACTGCTGCGCGCAGTGGATGTACTCGAAGCTACATCGGGCTTTTGGGTGATATCAGATGTTTTTCGACCGTATTGGATAATACGCCGGCGGTCACGGTCAACCGTTGGGCGATCGGAGTGCTTTGTTTGAGGGTACCTTTTCTAACCCCCTTCTTCCTGATACGGAAGACAGCAGTGCCGCAACTATAAAAATAGTTCTGCTGTATGCCCATAGGATCGTGCCTCACTACCTAAGCACTCCTACGCGGTCAGTAGTGCGACATACAATCCTATGAGTGTAACTGCTTTTCGTCTGGCTGCTCCCCTTTGGCCTGTCTGACAGGGTTGAACCTGGAAGGACCGGAGTCCTAGTCAGCATAGCCCGCCGGATCGAAACAGCACACAAGCCCGACCACCTCGTCAAGGTAGCAGTATAGGTCAGAACTAGGAGACTGTAGTTTGTCAGACTTCTACCCTATTGGCCTGCCTGGAAGTGATCGTCACACCGTCCAGTTTAGCCCAATAGGTCATCGAGATGCGCAAGCCGTCACACCGCGTCAATGTCCAGCCTGGTGGTGCTCACGATCTTTGTGCAAGCTTTTGGTTAACTTGTGTTGAATTTCTCGAAGATCATCATCATTTTCAGAGTCAAGTAGAATCGAGTCCAGCATGCAGTGATCAGAATACTCAGTATTCACAACGCACGATCCGTGCTGAGTAGCGATATCACTGGGGAATAACTGCATTCCACACCATACGTGGGATCGGAGCTCAGTCAGACAAATCAGCAACTCCGATGTTAGAACGTGTGTTTCGACAACCCACTATCGGTCATGAGAAAACCGGGTTGATTCTGGAAAGTCATTCAGATGCGGAGACCGGGGCGACCCAGACAGAGTACTGAACTTCACAGTCCAACTACTACAGAAGCCGAAAACTGCAGTATAGGTTCGGCTCGGAGACATATTGATTCAACATCATATTCATTGGAACCAATCAGATCACACTAACAGATGCACTTTTCAGGTGGCGAATTACTGAGGTCCACAGTTAGGTCCTATACCATTCAGCCTGTTTAGTGCACGCTCGCATAACCTTTTGGCAAATGCGAGTCACTAGAATTGAATCAGTTCAAGCTGCTTATATACCGACAATGAAATCGTCAATCCTTGCGACTCAACCTTGACCACGTGAACGTTAAGAATTTCGTTACCTTACCAGTGATGCGACAACCTGGTGTAGGTCCAAGAACACAGATTATAAAACACTTTAGCAGCTCATACTGCGTATGCTCTTCCAATAGGAATGTATGACAGCTCCACCTTGTGGAGATAATTTGCTCCAGCGTTCCAACTGCGATTATGTCATTCACTTTCTCCGCCGGACGTTGGCATTCTTTTGACCTTATGTGCACTGTACATCGTACATTTTCTACTATGAGCCACGTCCAAAAGCATTACAGTTGAAATTGATGCCGACCGTGATAACAGTAAACAAAAGAATGAGTTAATAAAAAAAAATGGAAGCCCATACAGAGCCCACAATAACAAGAATGCCAGCTCACCACGGACTACGACAAGGCCACGTCTGACAGTGGTTTCAGCCAACAGCACGAATGGCTATTTACACTCCGACAATGCCAGAGAGCAGCCAAGGAAACCATAAACGATGATAGCATCATCTCCTGACCACCTTTCAATTTCTTTCAACCGTGAGAAGTCGCAGTAAACGGTGCGGTAGACGTTACATCGGTGTATGGAGCATGGGGCCCAGCTAGTGTGAATAATGCGTTTTCATCCTTCCGATTATCAGTGGCGAAATGAGAGACTTGCCAAATACACAACCGGCTGTCGCATTGCTCACACAGTCGGTCCGTTCGATACAACCTAACTTACGGAGACAACCGTGGGCAAGCAGACGGAGTTTACATTCATTCACCGCAAAACTGATTGGGCAGTTGATCAGCGGAGCAAGGTCGTACGCACACGGTCACTGTACACGCAACCCGAGGATCTTGACTTCCTGCCATTCATCCGTCGCTATAACGAATCGATATCGAATAGAATTTGAACGTAAACCACCCACATTAAACAACACTGAGAATAAGAGGTCAAAATAAATCCATACAGTTCCAGTCCCAATACGAGCAACGGGAAATGCGGGTCAGGTAAGTTCAGTAGCCTTTAGAGACGTATCATATATCATACGGTTAAGCTCGGATTTGATTTGCGGCAAACATGTTCCTGTCTATGCTAATTTGTCCGATTAAACGTGTATAAAAAAATAGTGGGAAAAGATAGCGAACACTACGGTTAAAACGAACCGGTTTATTTTCAACATATACCAAATGGTGTCAGTTTGCATAGAACAGAGAAAGACAGGTCGAATAGTAGTCTAATAGCAAACTATAGAACGTTTTCTACTGTCCTCATGAACAGTGTGTGCAGTCACCCACGTTGAACATTTCTGAGTAGCACACGTGCGTTCTAAAGAATACCCGGCGCATGTGCATGATGTGCATGTCGTCAACCAAGAAGTCAGATAGGATACAATCATTTATTTATGAAAGACAGTAAACCTGATCACAGAATATCGTGACTTGAGCCGTTGCTCATCCTAACAGAGCTGAAAAACATGTGGGGGGAGGGGATCGAAGTGAAAAGGAAGCAAAAGAAGTGGAAACAAACAATGCTGATGATGCAGGCACATCATCGATCGTAGCATGTTGACACCTCGGATAGCATTTGTAATCAGGTTTAAGTGATTATGAGGCACCCAATCGGACAAGCAACATCCACCAAATTCACTCAACAGAACAATTAGGATCTTCCCGATTTATGAACGAGTTAGTGTCCGGCCACCTCGTGGCTCTGCCTAACTGGTTGTAGTTTCGGTTAAAAATACCCGGTGAAGTAAAAACGATTAGCGGGCATACGGAGTACATTATCCAAACATCGTGGACTGTGTATTTGTAGTATTCGACAAACAGATCGTGTATCTGATGATTTTGAAAGTAAGCGGTGACAAACAGTCGCGTTGCTCGAATGGTTGTCCTACCCTATGTGGACTAACTGGCAGAGAACGATGGCCAGGTACATCCAGTGTGTTGATATCTTCGTCAAGAACAGGTCATGGTTCCGAATCAAAGTGGATCGTACATATACACACTCTACATTTCACCGTTGACTGAGTGTCATTACAACGTTTCGGATGAAATATGCTAACAAAAGGAAAATGTGTCTTCGCTGTTCTCGATGTGATATAAAAAGCTGACGAAACTGACCGGATATAGTCTACAGAGTTCGACATAAAACGGTATTTACGTCTACGATCTCATCATTAACATCAATCAACAACATTAGCTGACAGTTGCGGATGGCAATGGTCACCGGGGCCAGTGATGGTGAATTGTCTCTTGCAAGGTATCGCTAGCATTCAACAAACTCTGTCATCAAATTGTGTATTCCGGTAGACCAAATATGCGGCTGACAAAATGAATCGGGGTGCGAACACCACGTTGTAACCACCCTAGGTGACCGAAAGAAAACGCACGTAGACGAAGCATCTATTGCAACGAAAAAAAGTTGATAACACAGCTAGTTGAAACAAGCTTTTCCCGAAATGAACTTGAAAAGACAAGCTAGTAGTGGTATATTGCACGATCTTTGTTCGAACTGATTTCGCTGCATCTTATCAAGTACATACTGCAGAAATGAAAATTACAAAATATGCATGTTCTCATGGACCGCGATGACTATATAAGACGGATGGAACCGATTCTGAGAGACCCCACAAAATTCAGAGAAGCCAAAATTAATGAACCAACGGTACTGGAGAACCGAATAACGGCGACCCTAAAAGCGCTACTTGAAGATAATTTCATTAATGAGACAACCTTTAAATTTCTTAAGTCGATTGGTTCTCAAACGCTTCAGCTTTATGGTTTACCAAAAACTCACAAACCGGATATTCCACTCAGGCCAATTTTGTCGATGTGCAACTCACCTCAGCACAAACTCGCGAAGTGGCTTGTTAGAATGCTAGAACCAGTTAGACGGTCTCTAGCCAAATATGTTTTGAAGGACAGCTTCGAACTGGTTGACGTGTTATCGAAAGTTAACATTAGCGGAAAACTGATGGCCTCGCTGGATATTGAATCACTTTTCACTGTGTTCATAAATGAAATTGCGTGGCTTTCGTATGATTACATAAAATCTAACAGAATATCACTTCTTATCCCGCTGTCTGAATTAGAACATCTACTATACCTGTGCACAACAGATGTTCAGTTCCAATTTCAGGAGAGAAGTTTCACACAGATCGATGGAGTGGCTATGGGAAGTCCTCTAGGTCAATCCTTGCGGACATTTTCGTTGCCCATATAGAAAGTAAAATGGATCAATATGTCGCAACGAGCGCGCTTTGTCCAAGATATGTGGACGAATATCGTGATTGCCGACTGTAAACAGGTTGATACGTTAACGAAAGAACCGAACTGTAGCCACACGAACCTACGATTTATAGTGGAATTAGAAAAGGATAACTGTCTGCCGTTTTTGGATGTACTGATCCAACGCACAGCTGATGGCACCGTAAGACGGTCGGTCTACCGAAAGTCTACATGGACAGGGCAGTACTTGCGCTACGATAGTTTTGTCCCAGTTCAGCACAAACGGGGTTTAGTAAGGACCTTATTCGATCGAGCTAGGAAAATTTGCACAGCTGATACAATCGACGAAGAGTACCATCGTCTTGAAGACACATTAAAAGCAAACGGCTATCCACAGTGGTTTATAAGACGATTCAGCAAACCACAGATCAACAGCCAACCACGTCCATTTAGCTTAACCGAAGACTGCGCTCATTTGACTTCTTTTCGAGGGCGACGTCTGTTTACTCTTGAAAAATCGATTAGTTTCCACTGTTAGACGAGTTTTTTCTCACTGCTGACACCACGAAAATGTCAGCGCCCACCATCGAGGACCGCCTACCATCTCCCCTCATCTCGCACTGCGTGTACCAATATTCGTGTGGGTGCAGTTCCACCTACATTGGAGTGACGGAGAGGCAGCTGCAAGTCAGGATGGCAGAGCACTTGCCTAAGTGGGTGTGCAACCGCGGCAGCCAACCCGTTGGAATCTGTGCGAATGAGGCCAAAGGTCATTCACACAAGACACCGGCTTCATCCATTGCGCGTCATGTGCTCGAGACAAATCACGAGATTGGCAATCCGTCGGCATTCTCAGTCATCTTCACGCACCGGAATAAACGCTTACTTCACTTTGCCGAGGCAATTGCTATTAAACGATTGAAGCCGCCATTGTGTGTGCAAAAGGAACTGTTTATTAAATTAGCACTACCTTGGTAGTGCTAGTGGATTTCTTCGTAAGTGACAATTTTATGCATATTTTGTAATTTTCATTTCTGCAGTATGTACTTGATAAGATGCAGCGAAATCAGTTCGAACAAAGATCGTGCAATATACCACTACTAGCTTGTCTTTTCAAGCACAGCTAACTTTTGAAAGAAACAGCAAGAGAACTAAACCAAAAAAATTGTCAAGGGTTAGGAGGTTGGTAAACGTCACCTGTTGGCTTAGTGAGTGCCGGTCGGTGACGCTCGTTTCGGAATTCACAATCGGAATGAAAACGGAAGATTGCTGATTGTTCCAATGGATTTATACCCTATCTCGATTGGCACTGCCAAGATGGAGGACAGTTCGACGCGCAGCATTCATTGCGCTGCAAAAAAGAGATGCACGTACGGCAAATAGGTCGAACATACAAACTATTCACACTTTAAGGACGCTTCAGTTGTCAAAATCAATCTCTGACAGCCTTCTGTTCTAAAGAGATCGCGACAAACCTCACAAATAAGCGCACACTGGTATGAATGTTGCCTTGTTTGATGGAAACATCTGTGTGACGCAGAAAACAATTAGAGGAATCACACAATGGAAGCCACCGGGCACTTATGAACAAAATGACTGTTTGCCCAAAAGTCATGACAGTAGCAGTGAAGATAAACAGAAGTGAGTGAGGTCACATGATGCGCGGCATATGATCAAAGGATGGCCCGGTGTGAATGTGGAAGAGTAATACACGTGATTAGCACGTGACCTCATCGAGTACCTATACGTAACGTGACCATTTGGGACAGGTGTAGATTTTCGACAAGAACTGCCAAAAACAGATCTCGGTGTAATTCTTCCACTTTTCATGCAATACCTAGATATAAGCACAGTGTGTTCTCAACCGCTCTGTAAGTGTGACGGGGATTAGAAGACAGTGAGGCTGCAAAGATTAAAACAATCACATGACAGTACACGTGGGTTAAATAAAGTAAGATTCATAAAGTGGCAAACGTACCACAGCACATGAGGTAAAAATCAAGGGTCATGAATAATAAAAGAGAGAATGGTGGAGAGGGAAAGGGAAAAGACATTGCACCGGCGCACACAGAGGCTCCCAGCATGAGTGCCATGAACTTCTACCGTTTGTCACATCAGACGGCGGCCCTTGGGTCTAAACCAAGGAGCCGAGAACGCCTAGTGAGGGAAGCCTCCCAATGCCAATGCATTTTTTTATGTCCCGAATCCATCAATTGCTGGTCACTAGGTTATCGCTTCCAGTCTAAACCTCCACTTACAGACAAAACACGGCATGGCAAGCGGTGAACTGGCATTTGTAAAATGTATTCAGGCCAACGAAATCTGCGAGAAGAAATCAGTGTGCTCAATGGTCTACTGAGTCTATCCTTCCCGAAGACAAGTCGGCGAGCTTCATCAGTGTCGACATGATGTTCCCAGCACACGCCGCTAACGTTTCGGAGACACCGGTGATCGAAAACCAACATCCTGGGAAGATTCACTACGTCGAATGGATCACGTTTCCCAACTGTACAGTGGACGCCCGCACATTGGCATTACGCACTCGGTCTTTCACAAAAAGAAAGGCCATGCCACAGTCAGACAGCGTAAGTTGAGTAACGCCATTCAAATGTTATCCAAATGGTGCATGATCTCATCACACATCTCGCCAGCGTCGAGGCGGCTCACAAAGTATGTGAACTTCTCGACTATATCCAACGGTACACCAAACGGGATGAGAGCAGACGCATAGTTCAGTCAGTCTTGTAACACCTTACAATGTGAGGGTGAAAGGGTCATACCAAGCCGACGGACTGAAGAATGCACATTAGTTTTGCACTCAATCCGACTTGAAGAATGAAGGTGTAACAGACCATTGCAGAAACCATGAGGAAAATTCCCCTGGTTTGGAGTTCTATTATGGAGGTGGGCGGAGTTCAAGTCGCAAAACTCGCGTCTAAAGTCAAGTAATCAACATCCAAGTTACTGTGCTCTGCAAATGCATAACCAATCAAAGGCGAACATAGCAGACTACGTAAGAGCAAGCAATACGACAGTGACAACTTGGAACTACTCCACACAAACCAACACTGTCAAACAACGCAGCACAATTTAATCGGCACGTTAATTAGCAGGTCAAACAGAAGAAACATCAGTCTGAGATAGAAGCGGCAAACGCGTTTACTTGGCATCACGTACGCGACGTTACATCCCAGATTAAAAAGAGTTAATAACGGAAGCAATGTGAACGAGAGCTAATCTGACTACAATCGGCGACATTCATTCAACAAGAGAGAAAAGACCTACCTAAAAGGCATTTGGACAGAATCCCAATTGGAAGCAACGGATCTGACAGCGAGAGCATTCGTGCAGGACTGGGTGAAAACGATATGAGGATTGGCGCGTAAGCAATGAATGCTCCATGGGGTTTCGGCAGGATCCCTGTATGTGCGATTCGTAAGCACAATCCCAGAGTCAAATTTCCACCAGCCGAATCACCACAAAGTACAATACGTGCATCTGGTGCAGCACCCAAACGTTCACGATTAAGAGCGGCCCAACAGTATGCGAAAAAGCACTCCTCCAAAGCTCGAGGATAAGGAGCCTTCGGTGCGAGTGAATAATCCACGGAAAAGATTGGACAATCAAGAAATTCAGCCCATTGACGTAGGAATATCTGAAGAGAGAGATAATAGGGTGAGGTACAGGTGGAATAAGAAAAACCGCAGATAAGTGAATCAACAGAATCCCTGGCAATCCATCCTGCATTAAAAAGTACAATCCGGACTATCAGACTTACACAGAAAAAGGAAGGAAACGATGACAGTGAACGGTAGACAATGGTTTGGTAAAGAAATTGCAGTATATGTGGAACAGTAAATCAACCATGCAATGTAAGTGAGGGAAAAAGGTAAGACAAGGCAGCTTGGTAAGAAATAACTACCTGAACATCAAATCACGTTCATGCTACTGTTTGAAAAACCCGGCTGACAGTTCACTTCACATTCAGTACATCAGGACGATACTTGCAGTCATAGTTGAACCGGGACTACCAATATCTCTACCATTATTGTTGAACAGAATCCTTCTTACGCTCCAACGGAGAGCCGTTTGGAACACAACTAACTATTCGGGTACCGATTAAGGCCAGATGAACCAAACCTCAAAATGTTTAGTCTATCACTCAAACGGAAGTGACTGGCTGGTGTTAAATGTATCAACTTTTTCAAAACATGGTCTCATTTACACCGAGCTAACGGCCAACACAACCACGAATTAAAAAAAGTCTGCCATTTTCAGATAAAAAGACGATTATCTCTTTCGACTGTTCGACCAAGTAGTGCTCACGGTCTTTGCGCAAGCTTTTAGTCAGCTTGCGTTTAAGTTCTCGACGGTCGTCATCATATTCAGAACCAGGTGGGATCGAGCGACGCTTGTTCATAAGGTTTATCGACGTGACGGAAATCCAGTTCTGTCGCAACTGAACAGCTCCTTCGGAACATACCTCCTCAAAGAAAACTTTGATAGCCTATGCGGTTTGTTCCCAGTGTTCATTGGGTTTACACACTGGAACCGAACTGAGAAACTTGTTCACCAATGCTTCCTTGTAAACGTTCCTTACGCTCTCCTTGCCCGAACCCGGTTAATTATCTCGCAGGTACAGGTACGTGACACTTGGGCAGATGACAGAACCAAACAGGCAAGCAAAGCAAGATCCGAGTCCAGTTGGTTGTTCCACAGTGTACAATACTTTCTAACAGAATGGCATCACCTGCAGCTAATTGTTATGTAATCAAATTGTGTCCATGGATGAGACACGCGGTGCGGTATCCATGTGACACAATGTCTCTTCCTGTGTTAAAGTGCGGTACTCGAAATATTGAGACCGCGCAAAGCAAACCGGTTGCAGCAGTCTTTCGCCACTGTTAGTGTTGTGTTTGGACGCCAGAAACATCACCCACTCCCTTCCCATCAGGAGAAAGACGATCAAGTTGAGCAGTCAAATTTCCGGATTGTATGAAGAGGTCCGAACGTTTAGATTGTTTCGGAAGGTCGACCAGAGCTTCAGAGAACGCATTCTTGGCAAAATCTGAACTACCGTTCAGTGAAACGTACTTCGATGAGATAAAGGATTGCGTTATTCTGATTTGGGTTAGGAAAGTCTAACTTATGCAACGAGTCTGACAGTCCACCAGTTACTGTTCACAAGCATCTAACGGAACAAAGATCGTCCTGGTACGGAACTCAGTGCGATTCGCACTCCGGCTTGACTAACAGATTAAACTTGGGCACTACCAGAGTCCCTGTACACGTCTATACTTCTGGCCAGGATGGGCACACGTAATCAGCTTTGCAGTGGATAGATTAAGGCGGAAGAAACGTTCAATGATGCTTCCATTTTAAAAAAAATGGAGCAGAAAGAAGACCCTCTCACTTGTCCATTTCGGAGAAAATACAACGCTTCAACAGTCAATTCTTCAAACTCCGAGAGGTCGTTTAAACGAACACTATGAACGACTACAATAATAACAGGTAGACCATTAGCAAACTTTTCCTGTTGAGGGTACAAAAACAAACAACTTAGCAACACTCACATCCTGTGATTGTGACTTGAGTGCCACAAACCCACCACCGTGAATGTGAAACAACAAATAAGGTGATAGTGAGCTAGTGTTTCGTAGCTGTTGGTCAGTGGCCGTTGCCGATACGGACAGAAGTGAAACGGGTTCAGACTGAACAGTGGGCAGTCGGGTGCGTTGGCTTTTTGATTGCGGTGCATCGGATGGCAACACGGTTGAACTAGATACGCTAGAGCGGCCAGATTTGGGTTCGTGGATCTTCGGGTCTGTGATGCCAAAATCATTCGGTTTAGTAACCCGGGTGGAGGACTGTAGAAGGCTGCTCAGCAGATTTTTCCGAGCCCACTCCATGCCTGGACGAAACCGATAGCTGAGTAGGCGCACAGATACAGGTGAAGGACCGAAATGGGACACCGGGTAGAGGACGGACAAGAATCCTGTAAACATAAACGGACCTAAAAATGTCAGGACGATTTGCCCAGCAGATACAATTTTTAGGGGCTAACAAGCGTGACAGACAGCAGCGACGATGAACAAATAGACTATTTCAGCGAGCTTTGCATACTAACAGCAGTGTGTATTCTAAGTCGAGCGGTAAACTATTATTAGTAAAGATTCTGTCACAGAATATGTAATGCACATGTGCGATCTATTTTAGTAAACGGTGCGGAACGTGGTCTATTCATTAGGAAGATCTTAACAGATTAATCGTATTTTATCACCATTGTCACGGTTAACCGGTCCACATTAAGTAGGACGGTCCTGTGAACCATGCAGCTGTTCGCCTGCGCGTACTGCCAAAATATTCAGATACGCAATCAACCGGTCATATAAAACAAATGCATGGTACACCGTGCCATGAGATTGGACCGGATCAGTCTCTGATACACGTGCGGCCAACTAAAGCCTGCGCACACGCTGTTACGATCCGAACCGAGGTGGATCAACGCCAGCCGATCAGAACACGCCGGGTAAGTTTGTAAGAGATGGTAGTTAAAACGATTTGCTTGAATGTGTGTCAGATTTAAACAACGGAACTATCCGTATAAAGGTTGTGGAAAACAACAACGAACTGGCTCATTGCGAAGCAAAATGACTGTTGCCAATAGCAACCGCTTTTCTAATAGAGGTTGCTTTACTATCATTCGGACCTTCATCACTCTGGTTCTGTCGGTGCATTGGCAGAGTACGCGACACTTCGTTTATCAACTGAGCATTCAACGGGCCGGGTACTAGTCATCGATACTAACAAAGTTTGCGTAAAACCACATCATTACGGAATAGGAAGACCTTGGTTATTCCGTTGAGTGAAGTGAGTACGGGTGTCCGATTAGGGACTTCGTTATCATTCCAATCGCCAGATAGAAACGCCATTTAAAGGTAAGACGTATTGCAACCTATATTGTGCTTGCACCCGTAACATTTCCAGCTCTTCCGCTAAAACTCATTTAATTTAATGGCTTTTTCTTTTGGCGTTCTCTTCCTCCAGAATATTTTCTTTCATTGTTGAGGTGAACGTGGGCGCTAGCCACAATGCAGCCTAGTCAGACATGTGTTCAGCTAAGGATGAAATAAAAACAAGAGCTAACCACGAAACAAAAGAGAAAAGATGCGATCAAATTACTAAAAACACCTATGTTTAAATTCAAACATTTGACAAGTGACCATACCTTGTGAACAAACAATCAAATTGCACAGGAACGTCAGGTGTCATCAGCAACACAGCTTTCTTGTTAGTCTCACTGCGTCATTAAATGCATCTACTTCACAGGAAGTATACACACATGGTCCACCAATTAGACAATGCACGCAAACGAGGCACCGGATGAGACAGGTTTCAGTATGACCGTGTTCAATCCATCAGTGGGCCTTCATTCTGAGTCAAACATACAAACTTGCTAGGCGAATCTCGTGAGCGTGCGTCTTGGTACAACGACGGTAAATAAAGTACGTCACAACATTCCAGTCACTGGTGCACCAAGCCAGGCTGTTTAAACTAGAGCACGTCTCCACGTACATGCCGAAGGTGTACCAACCCTGGTAAACGGGACTCAGCGTAAATCGTATCACCTGTTGATTTTAAGTGAACATAAAACAATAACCCACTAGAAGTGTTTAAAACCACCTAACGCTCAGTGAGCTTCCAACTGTGTTGCAATGAAAAAGTCGTCAGTGGAAGAATTTGAACGCAGAGTAGAGACACACTGAAAACCCCAGTTAAATCATCGGACAACATGCTCAACAAAACCATTCTGACACATTGAAATTTGGACCAACATGTCATTGCCAGCCAATTTCTGCTTGGTAAACACTAAAGGGACAGAGCAATTGACAGATCCAGTTAGTGTCCACTGTCAAGATACATAAGTGAAACCCCAACGGGCTGACGGTCACAGACACAGTGTCCGCTGATTCGCTGTACACAGGTGTTGGTTCGAACAGTGTCATGAGATTTACTTTTCACATAATGCGTCGCATCTGATTGCTGACCATGTTCCCACGTAGGTGTCACATAAAAGTCGTCAGTTTACGCAGGTGACCAATGGGAATAAACCCAATGTTACCGCCATGCAATACGCGTATTCTTCTCAGTGGAACTACCAGAGGAGCAGCATACTCCTCCATAGTAAGTCACAGAAGGTTAGAGCGTTTGAGAGGACACTCTGAGGGTCAATTTGGCTGGCCTCTAGTTTGCAGTATAGTACCCTTCTCGGCAGATTTAGAACCACCTACCAAAACGGCGGTCCGCAATGGCAGTTCGGCTCCCAACCCTCATAGGACACTTTTCAAAGGTGGGGAGGCGTTAGTAGAGGCATTGACTCAGTTGTTTCAACTTGTGTGGACGACGGAGACCATCCCTCCGTGCTGGGGTCACTCGATAATAGTTCCATATTTCAAGAAAGGTGTCAGAGGACTCTTGCAAAAACCCTACGGGTATTAGCCTGACTTCTTTCACAACTAGGGTTCCCGTGTCGATTATACGTTACTGAATCATGCGGTTCAGGAGGTAGATATTACGGAAGAAGAGGCACGGTTTCGTGCCGGTCGAGGATGCATTAATTAACTTTTCGGCGTTTGCCAAATTCTGCAGCAGCGTCATGTGTACCGCCGGCCAACAATCGCCGTATTCCTCGACTATAAAGGTGCGTTTGATTCAGTGGACCGATCTACACTTTTAGAGTCGCTTAGACGTAGGGGTGTACCGACCAAGTATGTGAACATATATATATATATATATATATATATATATATATATATATACCCAGCACCAGCAGCGACGTACGTCCAGTAGTCCACTTTAATTATTTTTGTTAGAAAGACTAACAGAGGACAGTCTGTGGCACTCGCGAAACGCCGGCGAAGACCTCTTACCTGTTTTAAGACTCACCGATCTTGACTATTAAGCGGTATAGACAAGTCTAGACGCTACTGCGCGCCCTGTTAAGTACTTTGGCGTATGTTGTATGGTCTCAAAGTGCAGTGTTTCTGAAAGACTGCTGTGATTACGTAGATTTAATGTTGGATGATGAAGTGATGGAGGTTGCTGACGGGGTTGTTTTACTTAGAAAATTGCATCAGCAGTGGCAGCGTCACAGACAGCAATACACCAGTGGTTCACATTGACGCCTGAATGCCTGAAAGCTTGGAACAAGAAAAAATGTAAGGGAGGAGAGGGGATTTGACTATTTTAAAAACTGTTATATCTATACTCAAACGTTCAATATGAAGATAAATGAAGTCATTTAGTGACGGATTGGCGACCGTCGACTGGGTTTGGTTCAAGTGATGGGAGCCTTGCAACTCATACAGTCGGTAGCTGGAGACCTGAGTTGAGATGACGGCTGATCGAGCTCCGTGGCGTAAATGTGGTTGTTTGATCCAGTTGACTACGAAGCAAGTAGGACAGTGAAAGCCGTAGGGAAGATGTCCTGCTGATGACGCCTGATTTTCACTTACAACTTACGTGCAATGTGAAGGCAGCTTGACGTGTTTGAGCGCAAACATAGTTGACTTTAATGGTTAGGTCTCCTCCTTTCTTTTTCGTTCTGTTCATTATGAATATACGGCAGCTTAGTATAAGCGTGAACCATTGATGTACTAGTGTCTTTGATGATGACGACGACTATTATGCTGCCGCTGCTGACGGCGATGAGACACACAACTCAAGTAGATTTCAGGTCATAAGGTAAAGCCTCATAAAACTGGGTCTACAAAATCTAGCTGAATGTGTTACGAATGACAAACGACATCTGTACACATGTAAATACAGCGGTATCTATGAAGCATGTCCTAATGTGGAACTGATACATTACAGCAGATCGGTCATTACTTCGTGGATGCGTTTTCTCACGGCTCTCGGTTGACTGCTGTCTTTTGGTCTGTCTGAAACGGCTAGACCCGGAAAAGCCAAAGCTCTTGAATTCCGTATCAACACGGCATGCAGGCAAGATCTTCTACTCTAAGAGAGTAGAAGATCGGTAAACCATGACCAGCTGGTTGCGTTGTTAATTTATTTTCGTGTGGGCATGTGCGCAACTGTGTACTAGTCTCACCCACATATTATTAGTCACAGTGTAGACCGGGAAGCGATTAGACCACGTTAGATTGTTCATGCTGTTCTACACGATTCTTGTCGCTTGATAAACCTGATCCAGTTAGTTTTCAGTTTGGACAAAACATGAATATTCAAAGATTGGAGAATTCTCTGTATCGCTTCGGATATACTGCGAGTACCTGACATCGTCATGAGTACGTTAATTGTGTATGGACCTTCTGATAAGTGTCCTTAAGAAGCTATTGGTATCACGATTGGAGGTGAACTGGTTGAAAAGATGTTGCAGATATTGCCTTCCGAATCTTTATCACCTACAATGTGTGTTCACCAGGGAGACGAACCCGACCTACAGTAACCAACCCTCTTCGTAAACGATTTCATTTGTCTACGCCAGGTCATCATCTGTCCACCTCGCACCTTGCGCCAGTCGGCCGCAGCGTCGGCAAAGAGTGCTCGGTGTGGCAAACGACTAGCTGGCATCCTTAGTACATGACCTAACCATCTAAGTCTGTGCAAATGTAGCGACTGAACAAAAACTCGTTTGACAATCAGTGCCAAACACCCGCTTCCTAACCTCCTCGTTGCTTACTCTGTGCCACC
>LOND01002180.1:41783-63234 GCA_014220965.1 Paragonimus kellicotti | reverse complement strand
TATAACTGGTCCATACATTTGCCCAACCGTACGAGTTTAGTCAAGAAGTAGTCCATGCTCAAACACTAGTAAATGCCCCCACCCATTTGCCATACCTTACGAGTTATGTGAAACATAACTCCATGCTCAGATACTTATAACTGCTTCATCCATTTGTCCTACGTTGCGAGTTAAACAGACCAGTGTTCCACGGAGTCGTGGAGTCCGTCCGTTCAGATGTTTTTGGGACGTCGCCGCCAATATGGTGGACACAGTTTCGGCGTTCATACGTTTGTTTACTGAAATGTGTTGTCGAAATTGGTGTTAGCATAGTTGCTAGCTTTGTCTGGCTTTGTTGATAAATTGCTGTCACCACATTCACCTCTTTCTGTCGATTGTCCCTTGGCCGGGATTACTTTTCTGGTTTTGTTGATTGCAGCTGTTATAATCTTTATTGCTTCTAATCTCAGCACATTTTAGTTAGTCATAATGTCTCCATTTACTAGGATTTCATTGTCAGTACTCAACCCTTTCCATTGCCACTTCTGGTCTGCAGTATTCATTTTTGTTCTTTCCACCACATCCAATCACTCGTCTCCCAAAGTACTAGGCAGGTTGTAACTAGCATTATCAGACGCCTCATCACATTCACAATTTCAGTAGTTTGTGCAACTGGAAAAAAGAGGACTCGATATCCTCCCGAAATCGACAGTGATAAGTATTCAGATCACTCGGAATTACAAGACCATGACCAAGCACCCGAGGTCGGGGCAACAACACACGTGTACCACTTTCTTCCTCCCAAGCAACTTGTGTTCAGTGCGTCTATTCATGGATTCCACATATTACTGGGGACGATTAAACGGATCAATTACTTCACACTTTGCGTTATCTACAGCGATTCCTAAGGCACAGCTAAACGGACCGAATTGTATGTTGAGTTATCATGGAATAAAAGTGGAGACCAATTTATAGTGGTATAATTGAATGCTGTGTAACTTATGCCGTTTAATTTACGCTGAACGGACATTTGTAGTCGGCATGCAGGCTTCCAGTCCTCATACGCTTAGCAAAGTTGGCTACGCTGCATGCCATGACGATGTGATTTTAGTGAACATAGAAATGTACATTCTTTTTGTATCTATAATAAAAAGGATGTCGGTTGTTATTCAAAGGGAAACGATAAATATAAGAATTCGCGCTTCATGATCCTTGTTCATTCCGTCAAACACAGTCACACCCAACTTCTAAGTGGTTCAGCGATTGGTATGTCGATGCGAGTCCCTGAGCCCTGATTTCGTGATTCCGCAGGATTTTTTTCGTACGAACGTCAGCTTTCTGTAGGACACTCGCGGAAAGCTGGTTTGGTATCGTAAACATCCTCAAAGTAGGAACGATAATACAACCGGCATGCCATATGGCTCACAGTTTGCTTCTGCTAATCAAGTAGGATTCTGAAGAAAGCGTTAGCTTCAATTAGCCGTGGGCTGTTTCAATGGATCACTACTCTGACGTAAAAAAAATCGTCAAAAAAGTGTTTGCGGTCCAGTAGTCTGTTTGGAGTCTTAAGAATGATGGAGTTAGTTGTCACATTTTCGTCACAGCTTGTTCAACGTGCTCCAGTGTATTTACTTCTTTATTGGAGCTGAAATACGCTGCTGAGTTCTCATGGTTGATCATAATCGGAAGTGAATCTCTTAGTGGGTTTGGAAAGGTTTCTTAGCGTTGCGAGGGAACACTTTGTTTTATCTTAACTATTAAATGCGAGCCCTTTTCCAGCTTTTCTGGTGATGGTGAGATAAAGATGGTAACCGTATGCCTAGATTCATTTTCAGGGTTCACATCGGTATCAACTGTTTGGGTGTTATGTTACAAAGACGTTGCCAGAGACATGTGTTTGCACCCCTATCGTTGGTTGGAAGATACCACTACCCCGACCGTTGATTGACTGCATTAGGATCAGCTTTCAGACTGCCACCATCGTGGGAGTTTCATATTTTTAAATAATCCATATTGGCAAGGAGGTGACCAGAATATTTTTTCCGCAACTCGTTACTGCGGGTTGATAGTGGTGACCCTAGAACTTACTCTTGTGTCACCCACACTGAGACAGGTGCAATAGAGAAGAGATCGAAGCCTGCTCTAACTCCAAGGGTTTCACCAATAATGAATAAGGCAATCCAGTGGTGAGTATCACCCTTAACGCCGTGTACCTCTATTTTTCGTTGGTCATTTTGCCATTTGTTCATCTTGACGAGGTCAAGAGTGAGGTTTGCTATAAGGCGATGCTCTCTGACGTCCGTTAAGCTGTCCCTAACGGTTGACCACTGTAGGTCGGGTTCGTCTCCCAGAGTCGGTGGCTTGAGACGTTAGGTGAGATGGCGGCTAATCGAGCTCAGTGGCGTGAATGTTGTCGTTGTTTGGCCGAGTTGTCTGTGAAGTGAGTGCACTTAATGATGCGGGGCAGTGAAAGCCGTAAGGAAGCTGTCTTGCTGATGACGCCTTACTTTCACTTACAGCTCGGTTGTTTGTTTGCAAGGTGTAGGCACCTTGATGTTGAATGTTTGAATATAGACGTAGCTATTTTTAGTAGTTAGGTCCCTTCCTCCTCTCTTCTTTTTATCTCTTCTTGCGGGGTAGTGAAAGCCATAAGGAAGCTGTCTTGCTGATGACGCCTTACTTTCACTTACAGCTCGGTTGTTTGTTTGCAAGGTGTAGGCACCTTGATGTTGAATGTTTGAATATAGACGTAGCTATTTTTAGTAGTTAGGTTCCTTCCTCCTCTCTTCTTTTTATCTCTTCTTGCACAAGATTTGGTTTTTACTTCCTGGTTGTATGGCGGTTAAGCATGAAGGAAAACCACTGGTGTATTTCTGTCTATGATGATGACAATGAAGTTGTCCTTAAAGTGTTTTGCATTAGTTACCTAGAATCCACTTGGAAGGGTCCCATACTGAAACACAGAAATAAAATCATTGTCCAAAGAATGCTTTAAGATTGCTCACTTTAAAAGTTACTCAAGGACCTTGTACGCGTTGCTGTTTATGCTGATTGGTCGATGTTCGTCAGGAGGATGACGATCACCAGACCTATAAGGAGAAGTGGCAATACTTCCTGTTTATTTCAAGAATAGAATGCAAGTTGTGAAATTCGATATAAGTACTTTATGAAGTAGCTTAGAAAATTCACAAAATGTCCTTTTGTATTTTTCAGGTTAATCTGCTCCTGACCCACTGAGCTAGTAGAATTAGGCATATAAGGCAATATTCATCCCTTTTGTTCCGAGAATTCTATAAGTAGGGAATCATGAAAGGCTTGTGGACATAGAAGCTAAGAAGAAAACGTGCTCGATAAGCAAACAGCAATGCATTGATGATGACGTTGGTTTCAGAAGTGATTTTGCCAATTTGATGGACGTCGCGAAAGAGCCGGTGATGGATTTTTACAACCGTGATGTATGTACGTAGAAAGAAGCATTCTGTTGGTACGCGCCGTTTAGATCACGAGTCTCCAGTTTACGCCGATTGTGCTTTTTGTGAAAGGCCTCAGCGTTTTCAGGCTAATCGGATTGTGTGCTTAACAACTGGCTGCTCGTGGCTGTCGGAAGGTGGTGAATTTCTCTTAGAACTAAAGGGTAGAAATACTAATTTACATGATACTTACGAAGAGTCAGCCCTGTGTGACGTGCTTTTTGCTGTTGGTCAACTGGTAGGCAACTGGAATGACGCCCACGTGCAGCGTCGTCTAATCACTTTAACTACTACACAAGTGTGGTGATTCGAAACATTGGATACTAAGAGAGAATGTGGGTTGCCGGAACGATAGGCTTTATTCAACTTGTAAACAAGCCATATAGCTGCAATACAAAATAGAGAACGTGATGAATAATGTAGACGAAGGAAAAGGTACAAGTGCATAACATTCACCCCCTCTGGCAGTAAATTCGGCAGGACTTTCGTGAGTCATGGAGCACAACTACGAGTAATGTGATGTAGGGATTATACCTCTCGACTCCTCAGAACGTAGGGTCTCATTCTCTGTTGCTGACTCAGAAGAGTTTCGTAGACGTCGTGATTATTGGAATCAGTGTCACGATTTTCTTCAAACGCTGATACCGGAGGAGCCACTGAGTTTGAATCGGCCGCTTCATTGTCCTTCTCTAATTCTGCTTCGTCGGTCATTACAGTATCTTCTGCAGCTGGTGCCAGATTGCGTAAGGATACTGTGTCCTCACGGCCGTCGAGATGGCGGACGCGAGCATATGTCGGGTTACATTCTACCAACTCAACCTCCTCTACGTACGGATCATATTTCGACGTCCGGTTTTGTTTTCGGAGGAGGACTTTGTCGGAGTTCACTAACCAACTTGGTAAGGAGAGACCCGTGGAAGCTCTACGGTTATGATAGAACATTCGCTCGTGTGGAGTACAATTGGTCGCAGTGCACAGTAAGGAACGTATAGAATGAATCGCGTCTGGCAGCACAGTTTGCCCAGTGTTTCAACACCACGGCATTTTGATTTGAGTGTCAGCAGTATAGTTTTCCATATGGTACCGTTCAGACGTTCAACCTGCCCGTTTGACTGTGGGTTATAGGCTGTAGTACGACTGGTTGCGATACCCTTATCGTGGAGAAATGAAAGTAATTCTTTCGAAAATGACGCAGAACCACGGTCGGGAATGGGATGAATGAAGGTAAACCAAACATGGGAAGACAATTAATCACTTTAAAAGAATAAGTGTCGGTACACGGATGGGCAAAATGGAAGCGGGAAAATTTATCGATAATTGTCAAGTAGAATTTATTTTTTGAGGATGAAGGATGGGTCCTTTAAAATCAATGCTTAGTCTCTCGAATGATTGGGTTGCTTTTATCAGAGGTGTGTGTGGCGGAATGAGGAAATGGGGCTCGGTTTCAGCACGAACTTTGCATTGAGCGGGGATCCGTTTGACATCCTCAAGGCTGAAGGGTAGATTGCGTGCACGACTGGATGGAACATTCGCGGTAGCATCCAGGGATAACACTAATGATTCATTGAAAAGAGTGTTTTTAGATCCGATAGCATGAGTACAGAGCAGTGAAAGTGCGCAACATAGATATCAGCCACTTCGAGGATCGTTCAGAGCCAGGACGGTAAAGAATGTCATATTGAAAGTTGGAAAGTTCCAGTCGCCAACGTTGTATTTTCTCGTTCTTGATTTTCCTTATCTCTCTTTGAGCGAACATGAAAGGATACGGAGCGCTGATCTGTGATGAGTTTAAAATGGTGACCCAGAAGAAAATGCCGCCACTTTTTTAAGCTTTCTACAATAGCGTAGGCTTCTTTCTCGACAGAAGAATGCTTACATTCGGATGGTGTTAAAGTTCTGGAGAAAAATGCAACTGGTCGTCCATTCTGGCTTAGCGTTGCGGCGATGGCGATATCTGATGCGTCAGTCTCAACTGTCAAGGGCACTCTGGGTTCAACATTAACGATCATTGAGTCTTGAATCTCTTTCTTAAGATTGTTAAACGAAGTCAGAGCCTCTTCGGGAAGAGGAAAGGTCTTATTTCTGACGAGCACACTGATTTTGTCTGAAAATTGTGAGATCCATTGAGAGTAATAAGCAAACATACCGATAACTCTCTCTTGTGCTTTGAGATTTGACGGGGCTGGTAGCTCTTTCAATGGTCGGAGACGTTCCGGATCCGGTTTAATGACACCCTTTGAGAGTTCATAACCCAATAATTTGATGTTGCGCGTCCGCATAACACTTTTGTTCATTAAGAGTGATTCCGTACTTGCGAGCGATGTTGAAGAATTGTGAGATTACGATCATGATCTTCGTTTGAATTGCCGCAGATAGTCAGATTGTCCAAGTAGGCGAAGGTCCCAGACAATTTCTCTCGTTGGATGATATTGTCGATAGTACGCTGGAACGCTGCCACACCATTGGTGACGCCGAAGGGAATACGAGTGAATTGATAGAGACGGCCAGCTGCTTCGAAAGCAGTGTAGATCTCTTCCGTCTTGATGGGTATCTGATGGTACGCATTCTGGAGATCAAGAGTACTGAATACCTCATAACGAGAAATTTTCCCAATAAGATCGTCAATCCGGGGTAAAGGGTAGGCGTCTAGGTAAGTGAACCGATTGATTGTCTGGCTGTAGTCCACTACCATTCGACGCTTCTGCCGTTCGTTAGACGTCACCAAGACTTGGGCTCTCCAAGGTGAGGCAGAAGGTTCAATAATCCCGGCGTTCAACAGTTTTTCAGTTTCAGACTTGATAAAGAGTTCATCGGATAAACAATAGCGCCTGGATTTGGTGACCACTGGCTGACAGTCAGGCGACAGATGTTGAAACAGAAACGGCGGAGTAACAGAAATAGCAAGCATGTTGCAAAGTGAAAACGGTGGCTCAGAGCCAGAAAAAGGTATTTCAACGCATTTATGTCTTTTGAGGAAGTCATGTCCTAGTAATACATCAGTACACAGGTTGTTGAGAAGTGACAGTTTGATAGAGTTGTATGACAGTTGTTTGAAACGAATAGAAACGAAACAGTGACCGAGTGTGAAACTGGATAAACTGGTAGATGCCATAGTGATCCTTTGACAGGAAGAATGGATTTCCCATTTATGTGCCCGAACAACAGAATGAGATATGTAGCTTTCCGAACTGCCTGTGTCAATGAGAGCCTGTAACCGAATACCGTTCACGTAAATCTCAACGACAGCATCTGACAAGCACGCGGGAGCCGCTGCAACTGTGATAGACGATAATACAGATTCCGATATTGCAGCAGAATGTATAGTCTTAGAAGACTGACACACCCGTTCGTAGTGCCCTTTCTTTCCACAGCGTTTGCAGACAGCATCACGAGCTGGACACTGCCTTCGCGGATGCCGACGTAATCCACAGAAATAGCACAAAGAGCCATTCTGTTTTGGAAAGTTGCCTGTGGCTGCCGTACATTCGATGTCATGCCTTTGGGACGAGCGTTTGAGGGTACTCAATAGCTTGTGGGGACATGGTGCAGGAGAGTTGTTGATTGTAAGAGAGTGATTGCTGTTGGGCTAGTTCCAATTGTCTAGCTACATCGAAGGCTGAAGTGAGGTCCAAGGATTTATATTCGAGTAGTCGCTGACGAATAGAATGAGAGTTCAAACCACGAATGAATGAATCACGATACAATTCAGGAGAGACTTATTGAGATTCACGTTTTGAGTTTCTGAAGGAATTCGCTCAGACTTTGCCCGTTCTCTTGCTTAGCAGTGGATAGGACATGCCGAGCAAAAATTGTATTTTTTGGTTGAATGTAGAGATTCTGGAGTGTACACATGGCTGTTTTGTAGGAGTCACATTCCGCGATGTGTTTGTATACAGATGAACTGACATAATTAACGAGAGTAGACAAAGCGTCTATTTCAAGCGATTTTGCAGCAGAAAGGAAGTTCTCGAATGTCTTCCGCCAGTGAAGCCACTGATCAGTTGCAGTAGGCGAGTGAGGGTCGGCGTCGAAACGATCAGGACGCAAGATACGATCAGCCATTTTACAAGTTGAATAAATTGTGGTGATTCGAAACAGATTGGTACTAAGAGAGAATGTGAGTTGCCGGAACGATAGGCTTTATTCAACTTGTAAACAAGCCATATAGCTGCAATACAAAATAGAGAACGTGATGAATAATGTAGACGAAGGAAAAGGTACAAGTGCATAACAAAAAGTCAGCTTGATTGAGAGAGGTGGCCAATTGCTTCTTCGCAGGTTACTAAGCCCATTAACAAAGAAAACGAATGACCAGAACCAAACAGTCTTGGATGCTTTAGTGTTGATACGGCCAACGTAATGACTTAATGGGGACTACTATTGAATTGTTCGTGGTGCATTTGCATGCTCGATCATACGTCTTGAATGCCAACCTGAGAAAGAGAATAGGTGTGCACTATCCTTTATCAAAAACGCGTTAAACACTAGTCACAAGGGCTCTGAATTCACCTAGATATCCACGCACTATCTTTCTTACGATGGTCCCTGACCACTACCGATTGACCAACTTCAGACAAACGAGACCGAGCTACATGTCTCTTGTTAAACTGCTGTTCCATCGGAAAATTCCTTTCAAGCGCCGGTGGCCTGGAAAGATGCGGTAGATGGTTCTTCGTTCTTAGTCTGCCCCCCCCCATCAAAACTTCACCTGGAGATTTGTCTTCCGGAACCTGTCGATTTGAAATCTGGTAACTACGAAGGAGCATTTTGAGGGCATCGGCCGTATGTCTCTTCCCTTCTGCTTTTCGAAAAGCTCTCTTGAGAATGTTGACGATCCATTCGGCCTGGCCATTTGATTATGGATGGTAAGGTGGTGACCGTAGGCGGTTACTGCCACTCCGTTTGCGGAAGTCCGCACGTTTGCCGGAAGTGAACTGGCTTCTTTTGTCTGACGCGATTGTTTTTGCTGCCTCAAAACAACTGAATATATGGATCAACTTCCGCACCGCCGAGGTTATCGACGTTGTTTTCATCAGGTATACTCCTGGCCGTTTGCTGTGTGCATCAACGAATACCGAAAAGTATTCGCCGGCGAAGTCGATGTGCATACAAATCCAGGATTGCAGTTCAGTTTACAGTGGGGACCTGGCAGCCAGTGCACAAGAAGAGCGGCTTTTGCAAGGTTTCTCGATGTGATCCAATGCGACTCCAACACATTTAACTATCTGTCATTGATACCGGAATGGCCGCGATGAAGTCGTTGCAGAACCTGCGTTCTGAGACCATATGGGGCAATCACACGTTCACCGAACAAAATGCGGGAGTTGACGATACATCGACAATCTTTTCATTGGAACTATTGTTTCATCTCATCGTCAGTGCTATTCGTTGCGAAGGTGGCACTAAAGACTTTTCAAAACTGGATCTCGTCTTGCGGACTGTTTTATCGTTGACGCAGTTGCGGGAAAGTTCTTAATCACTCCAGCTAGCACGTTGTTCACATCCTGAATTATCAAGCCGACAACAACCACAATTTCCTCGTTTCTGATGGTGCGCGAAACAGTCATGTTCAGGCTTCCGCTTTTCCGATGTTACATATCGATTGGCACTTCATTGCAAAATCATAGCCAAGGGGCATGGTTGCGTAGCTCTTGGGGTGATTTGTTGTGTATACTGAAACGCCCTCCCTTGATCCAAATATTGCAAGTAGCAGCTTGTCGTTACTCAGTAGAACAAAGCTACGTTCCTGCAGCATTTTTTTTTTAAATTTCCTCACCGCAAATATCATTGCCAGTATCTCCTTTTCGATTTGACCGTTATACCTTCCTGCTCTTGTAAGCGTTCGGGATGCTTTCTCGGAACTGTCCAGAAATCAGTGGATATGACTGCATCAATACTTTAGTTCGATGCGTTCGAATCCACCACAATGTCCAATGAAGGATCGAAATAAGCCAGGAGTAGATCCGAAGTGAATGTAACCATAACGTAGTCGACGACATTTTGACATTCAGTTTATCATTCCCACACTGCATCCCTTCTCACGAGATTTTTGTCAACACTGCGGGTAGAAAAGGTAGTGGCTTACCAGTCTTAAGATCGACCGCAACGCCTGGACCTCACTTGAGTGGGGCATTAGATCGTTTGTATCGACATTGGCTAGGTCATGGCGGCGGCCGTGCTGGTCGATTAAAAACCCGGGATACTTGATCGACTACGCAGCGACATTAAACTTTTCTGCAGGAAGGTGAAACCCAAAATGTCGATGTCGGCCGAGGATATAGTCAAGTTTTTGGTAAAGATAATCAAGATTGGTGCTTATTACTTTGAGATGGGTTACTACTCCCGGTACGTCAGTCAGCGTCGTTTTCGTAATCTGTCTTAAAATTACAGGCACGGATTTCACGCCAAATTGTGGACAACGGTACTGATGAGTGCTAGTGGTTCGCCATTTTTTGGAATTCTCGTAAACTTCAACTTACAGACAAGCTTTGGCTAGATCGAATCTGGCAAAACACATGCCACCCGTAAGCTTCGTAAACAAGTCCTCAGGGACTAAAAAGAGATACTGGTGGTCCTCTGGCACGGTATTTAATCCTGTTAGACCTCTGCACACGACCGAATAGATCCGTTGACCTTAGCAGTGACAATTAGGGGCTGTTCAAACGGTGTAATTGACTGGTTGGATAACACCGGATTTTCGAAGTCTGTCCAATTCTTTGTCTACAGTCGGTAGAGAAGCATACGACACAGGTCGCTTAGGCCGCAAAACAGGTTTGGCCTTCGGACTTAACTCCAATGCCATTTTCACTTTGATACACCAACCAAGATCTTCCCAAAACACATGGTCGAATTCTTTTCATCCTCTGTCAGGTCCTGACGGACGTAGTCCAGTTTCTAGTCCACGGGTTGAGCCGGAATCTTCGCCGTGTTACACAACTGGTTGATTGGCATATCCAGAAGTTTTAGCCGCTCATTCAAGTCCACGTACAGACGACTCAGTTTCGGATGATCGGTAAGGTAGACCGTGCCACTTGCATGAACATCACCTTCGGTCAATATCACAACTGGTGCCGGTTTTCCTCTAGGTACATTCTGAGCTGAATGCTCTGTTTTCTTTTATACTGAACTGCCACTGTTTTTTCATGTCTATAACGAAGTCAGCTTGATGTCAGCGTTGAGCTTGGAACTTACAGGATTGCTATCAGTTTTTAGCGATAAGTATTTATGACGTTCAGCGAAGCTGGTGTTAAAAGTGATCAAAATAGCGTTCGGCTTTGCCGCTTGCTTCCCTCATTTCTTTCAGTGGCTCATTGAAACCGAAGCGGACGTCTGAATGACGGAGTGGAACGACAACACGTCTTGCGCTCGAATCGGCTGCATTTTTGACACTTGCGTTGCTTGAATGGACACAATCGCACGTAATATCAGTCGCTGCATTGGCCGCATACAGCTGGGGACTTCGATAAGAGCTTTAAGTCATTCTTCTCGGTCCTTCAATTGGGTGGTCTCTGCGAAACACTGTGGAGTGCGGTTAGCTCGGACTGTTCAGTCATGATTGGTCAAACATTGACAGTCGGCTGTCGTGGTTGGCAACCTCATGTTAGGATCCTGTTTAATCTCATTCAAAGTTCGGGTTCGGGTATCAGCATTCCCGATTGACTTTAGATCGCAAGCAATTATTAGGTAGTTGAACTGGTACTCCATCATTGTCTGCAGCGTGAATTTTCTGCATTCTCGGTTCACCGTGCTCGCGTGGGTGACGAAGTCATCACGGTCATTTCGTACCAAATTGAGACATTGGTACTGAATGCTGAACAAGGATAACTGTTCCCCGAAAATATTCGGTAGCGTCTTCCGTGTTTCATCAGACGTGAGATCACGAGGATTCCTTAACAACGTGAAGTTAGTATTACCTCGCGTGTTCTGTCTTACTGAGTTTCTGAATTAGTAGTCCTATTTTTACCGTGTCATGCATGGGAGTCTACTTAACGCGGAAGACAACTTTGTATCGGCTGAACCACGATTCGAAGATCACTCTGAATTCAGTATCTTAGTCACATTCAATGATGCAGTTCGTGATGGCGTTCACCGTTTAGCCCGGTTTGACCTTCGAATTTGCTGACACGATGCGCGCCAACGTTTTAATATTCCTCTTTCGAGCCGCATTGAATTACGCCTCTAGCTGCTGCAGAACCAGCTTCATTTCCTCTCCTGTAACTGTCATTGTTCGCGTAAGTTTCCTATCTAACACTGAAAGTCGCCAATTATTGGATCGTCCTTTCTGTTGCGCACTCAGTCGTTCGAACTGAATCTAAACCAGAGGCATACATGTGGACACCACCGTTTATTGAAAACTGATCAGAAACTAGACTACAGGGGCTTCGGTGTGTGCCAAGCAATTATCGTAAAGAATAGTCAAGATGTGCGAATCAGACGTGACGGCTATATATGGTAGTCATGACGTTAGAACGAATCAATTTATGAGGGTGTCAACAGGCAAACAGGGAAAATGTTCATATTGTCTTGAGACTTACAAACGTCCGATTGTTCGGCTGCATTCCGATTAGCTAATTGTAATAGTGCAAATCCATCTACCCGACGCTGATTCTGTCTCAGATCGTGTGGACTGAAATATTCCAGCTTCACTTCAAGCAACTAATGTTTGATTCTACTTGCATGTTTGCATAATCTTGCAAATAGTGGCACCTTCAAAACTGGGCCGGTCAGTGTCGCGCGATTAACCTAGCCTGCTCCGTCATGAGATGCGCCTCATTACTACCGCCGATATTTGCCGTCAGCTATGTTATCACGAGAGTTTTAACGTGGAGGTGCGCATCAAATACCAGCCGTTGTAGCTCTAGTAGTTAATATACCACACCACAATATTCGATGTAGATGCGGTTTGGGATCGTCTCATTATGGGATGATCTCGGAATGGAAACATAAAAATAAAGAATGGGAGCTTACTTCCTACCAGACCAGAAAGGGGAATTGGTGGTGAGGGGCCTACTTTCGGCTACTTTCCTCCTCGGAGATTTTCTTAGTTGTTGTACCTGGGTGTCTTCCTTCATTTTCTAGCTATTGCCTCCGCATTATAGCGGCATGGCTGACGGCAGCTAGTTCACTACCATGATAAAGTTGGACTTGGCTTCGAAAAACAGACTACTTGCCCATGACCTATCGATGTTTGTGTACACATCTTCCTGCTGCTCTACAGCGGAATGCATAGGCGATGTGGTGATATGTTTGCCTAAACGGATCAGGGAACGTCATCCAATTTGGCTTGATTATGACAATTGTTGGCAATAATTACCTCGTACTTGATGGATCGCAACCATCAAGTTGGTCATAAGACCGTATTTCTTACTATTTTCAAGTTCTTCAAAGACTGAAGTACATCAGTGGTTTGCGCTGCTGCTTAACTGTCTTACAGCCGTGGAGAAAAGAGAAGCTGTAACCAAGACACAAAAGGAAGAGGAGGTGTGGGTCTCGACTGATGAAAACAACGGTCTATACTTAAACGTTCGCCGCACATTTTACAAACAAACAACTGAGTCGTAAATGCAAGTAAGGCGTCATAAGCAAGGCGGCATTTATATGACCTCGCGCCTCACTAAGCGCAACTACTTAACAAACGAGAGCAATTCCTATACCACTGAGACCGTCAGCTCACCTAAAGTATCCGGACACAAACTCTGCGAATTGCGATGGTCTCAACTTGAGAAACGAACCTGACATACGGTAGCTAACTCCTTGGTACTCGACTTCAATTTTCTACGCCAGACCATCAGCTGTCTGTCTCGCACTTTACGCCAATCGGTCGCGGCATCGACATAAATGGTCGGTGTGAAAAACAACTAGGTAGCATCCGTAGTATATAGTCTGACCACCCAAGTTTGTGCAAACCTACAGATTGAGTGAAGGAACTCGCTTGGCATTTCCTACCAGATACCCGCTTGCTAACCTCTTCGTTGTTTTGGTGTCACTCGATGCGAACGAATGAACGCGGATATCGATAGTGAAGTAGTTTAGGGCTGTTCACGCCTTCTAATTTGTAAGGCCAAATTTCAACAGCTTGTACACTCACCCGAAGTGTACGATCAGTATCGAGTAGACAGAGTGGATGCTTTCAATTCGACACGTAGACTACCGTTACGGATTCTATTATCTGAAATGCAGCAAACATCAATATTCAACGAGTCTAATGTCCGTGTGAAGGCGGCTTGTTGATTTCTCTGTTTGGGAATGCAAGCGTTGAAGACATCTATATTAATTCGAATTCCACGCCTGAGCAAAAGATAGAAAAGGTGGGAAGTTGAATGATAACAGATGGGACTTACCTAAGCAGTGCTGCCATGGTTAACTGTTTGCTTTGGGAACTGTAGAGTCATTGCTCGAAATGGGGATGAGGAGGGACCTTAGAGCCAAAGGTGATAGGATAATGAGGATGGGGGCCAGCAGTAACATGCTTTCGCTTATCCATCTTTCTGTATGCAACCGGATTTGTGCTACGAGATGACTAATGCAATGTGAAATTATTGATGTGAATATTCGTGTTTTAAGGTCCCATCGACTCAGCGGGAACCAGTGCAACAGCACATACTGACCATGGCGCAATCGGTCGCTATTCAAACATACCATCTGGTTTTGGATTGCCAGAAATGATTGCCCGCAGCGTGTGACTTTCTTGTCAATGGTTGGATCATCCTTATCGCTCATTTGCTTACGCTGTTGTCCCAAACTCAGTAACCTAACACGCACGGAATTCGGACTGCTCTGTTATAGCTCAGCCTCGAGTGTTCAAATGCTTTGACTTTGATACCTGTGACCTATCAACTTATTATTCTCGTCTACTGTTTACTGCTCATTTAATAACCCCTACGACCCTAATGGCTTGCTGAATAATTGCCGAAACCAATTGTTCTTTGCCCCTTAGCTGTGTTGTGAACCAGCTAGTGGCGGTACGAATAACACTTCAGGATGACGATCGCCTTACTAGTCCCACGCTGTCTTCACTAGACAAAGTGCTTTTGGGGCTAGAAACGGTCAGGTATCATCGTATTTGCGATGACTGAAGTCTCATCCCCGTCAGTTCACTACATTTGCGGTCCTGTTTCGACGGTGGGAGTTCTGCGTTCTGTTATAGTGGCTGCTGGCTTTCGAAAGGCGGATTGATCACTAAAATTCAATCTTCGACAACGCTTGTTTACCAACGGAGAGCTGTCTACATTATCAAAGAGCGAGCTGTACATACCCTATGCAGAAGTATGGACACGAGTACTTCGATCAATTGGCAGTAAGCTGGTCAATAAAGCGTTAATAGACGCGTTAGAAACAGGGTTATTTTCAACTTTTGCTTGTTAATGTCAAAAAAATTTCCGTCGTTTTAATGAGATGGTATTATTTGGTAGATATTCTCCTGTTGACACATTTTCTAAGGCACATCAGTGATCCATTTCGTGGTGAATCCAGTATTGCGTGTTCAGATAACTAGGTTAATTGGGACATACTAGACATACCGTTCATAATTTCACATGTGGTTTTAATCACTGGACAGTTAGTTATGTACACGTATTTTTCCATAGTCGTCCCGCTGCGTTTAGCAGGCACTTGTGAAAAATGGGTAAGTTTTCCGATTGATTATCCCATTTTGAAAGCGGCATTTCACGATCATTTGAACACATTTAGACGGGTTGGGCCATTGACTCACCGTTAGTGATACATTTTTCCCGCCTACTGTACTTTTCTGAGGCAGAAATCGCACTTGATGCACAGAATCGACTTTTGCATTCAGAACACAGAGGTTGGTTTCATGCAGGTATCCAAACCAAAGGTGTGCGTTTGCTGTGTTGTGTGGATTCGCTGAATCTCCTTAGAAGCATTACAAGCCGGTAGGATGACCGTGCAGGTTGGCGAAACGATCAGCATACCCAAGTAGCCTGTGTATGACAGTTTCATTAATAACAGGACATCCTTAATCTTGCGTCAACCGTGAGTCCCCTTGATCTAGCTCACTAATGAGCACATGGAACATCACGAGATTGTAGTATTTCTATTACTTTCTTCAATCGCATATCTACAACACGAGTATGTGTACAGCGTGCCGTTTGCGGCAATGGAAACGGTGGCCACTAATGTTCATACTAAAAGACCGAGTTTGGCTGGTTCTAAGGCGGACCCAGTCAACGAGTTGAGCATGTTATCTGATCCGAACTCAAAGTTGCCCGCTTCCTGCTAAGAAACGCTAATCAATGAACACCATTCGACTCTGAGGTTTCCAAAACTTGTCTACACAGGTTGTCTATATTGAAACTGATCACACTTGGCACTGCACTAAGAAGACTGGCAATAGCTGTTTTTATTGCTGCTGCTAACCGCTTGTTTTATACATTCTGCTGTTTCACATACACGAGCTTCTATTTGAAGGCCCCCGGTGTTTCTCAACACATTTTCATATGAACAGTATAATGTATTCCGTATTTCCGTATGCTTACGAACATCTTCCGCGTTGCAAATGTGAGTTCGCGTATCGACTGTCCAAAAGTGCGTTACATGATTCTCGAAACTTGCTGAATTCACCACCAGACTATTCATTTTAGTCCTGCTGTTTTATATGACGTTTCGATGGTCATCGAGATCTTAGATGTTTAAAAACCTTGTTACTCTAATTATTGCTGTAGACCGTATCTATTTGAATGGGGAAGTTCGTTTGCCGCCTCCGGTACATTATGGATTGAATTAAGTTGTTCAAGCGTACCGCTAAACCTTTTTTATACAGTCAGACGGCTTTTTTTTTACTCAATCGTCTTTCTCTCCGTTTCCTAGGAGATCGCTGAGCCGCTTGTTTTCCGGGATCAAGGGAGCTTATAACGACATAAACCCCTCGACACTTACTGGTGCCATCGATGTTCTGGTTGTGGAACAACCGGATGGTTCATTTGCAAGTGGACCGTTTCACGTTCGTTTTGGAAAACTGACCGCTATTTCTCCGGCTGACAAAACTGTGGAAATCTACGTCAACGGTATCTATGTCGATTTTTTACGGATGCGATTGGGCAGTGCTGGAGACGCTTACTTCGTTGAAAGCGATCATTACGTCGGAGGCTCTGATCTTGAAGAGTGTATGCAGGTGAACGATTCTGATGTGTATCGTAAGCCTTGGCAATCTACTCGTCGAAGGCGCCGACGAGTTCGGCGAGACACTGTTCAGAGTGAGACGGATGCGACAGATCTGGAGTTTGACGATTTTGTTGATACGGGTCCCTTATCTGACTGTGAACAATCAGATTTGATTCGTTCGGATTATCCTTCACAAGTTAGCCATTTTGCGTCAGACAGTCTCTTGCACGAAGGCTTGGATTTGTCTAGGCAGGATCATAATTGGGATTGGGGCCGTTTCTCAAAACCTGCATCTAGCCCTCTATCGGACGCTGATACTGCAGTATCTATCCAGCATCCGTGTGAGTCACAAAACAGTATCGATAACCTGGAATGTGCCAATTCCAAAGTGTCGCAGTCTGTTCCTGTGGAGGACTCACAGGGTGTCTACCTGGAAGACCTAGTGACTTCTAAGGTAGATCAGACCGTAAAAGAGACCTACATTTATCCTCCCGCACACGCTACACACACCCGACTGCCTCGTATTCATGTAGATAGTGGAGGTTATGTGGATGCTGGTTATCGTTCAGACGGAGAAAACTCACCTCGCAGTTTATCTCCTATATATCCCATATCATTGGGCGTACGTTTGTCCTTGTGTGGCTGCCCTCCTTTAGATACGGAACTGTCGGAAGACAAATTTGTGGAACACCTTGTCACCTACGAAGAATTTATTCAACACCCGGATGACATTCTTGCCAATCCGAATCTGACAGTGCAGTTGAATGGGAAGTACAGGAATTGGCAAGTAGCCGCTCCTTCGATTATTAGTGTGTTGGCTTTTCAAACGGAACTGCCACATCGCACAGTACGTCGTCTAGAAAGTGTACATATGCGAAAAAAAGAAGTGCGTCGTAGTTCTTGGTTCAGTTGGGGTACGCGCAATGTAGATACTACAAGCATTCCAGTCGATACAGACAACAAAGCTGCCGCCATCCCAACTGTTTTGCCAGAGATTGTTGAAAAGAATTCCAAAGGCCAATCCTCAACTGAAGTGGATCAGACTTTGGTTGCTTCTGATGGCCCAGTCACGGCCGCCGTTACGGGTGTCGGTTTGGTCACTGTGCCGAAATCAAATCGTCTCTCCTCTGACGACATCGCTCGGTTGAATCTGAAGCGTGGCCGCAACGATGTAGAATTTCGTGTGACTACTAAGTACCAGGGAACGTGCATCTGTTCAGCCTCCATCTTTGTATGGCATTGGTCCGATCGCGTTGTAATCTCAGATGTAGACGGAACAATCACGCGGAGTGATGTTTTAGGCCATTTGTTGCCCGTTTTAGGACACGACTGGACTCAACCTGGAGTGGCTCGTCTGTACGATCAGATTTCTCAAAATGGTTATCGGTTTCTGTACTTATCCACCCGCGCACTCGGTCAGGCAGGCATCACTCGTTCTTACCTACGTCATGTCGTTCAAGATAATATCAGTTTACCGGAAGGTCCAATACTTTTATCCCCTAACTCATTGCTTCATGCTATTCATCAAGAAGTGATCGAGAAGAAACCTGAGAATTTCAAAATTCAGTGCCTGTTGGATGTGTGTTCCTTGTTTCCTCTCCCGTCTCCTTTCTACGCTGGTTTCGGGAATAAAACAAATGACGTGTTTGCCTATGAAAAAGCTGGTGTCGAAAAATGTCGCATTTTTACTGTGAATCCTCGCGGTGAAGTTCGCAATGAGTTCCAACCGGGTAAGATCACTTCATACAGCGAATTAAGCTCTCTGGTTGATCACTATTTTCCCATGATTCCCAGAGCTTCGTTAACGTCGTCAGCTACTATACTAACCATTCCTGAGGACGAGAATGCTAATATCTCTTCAGACAATCTGGTAATATCCTCGGCAGCTGATTTAGCCGGCCGTAATGAACCGATACATTCTACCGTTGACATGTGTAAATATTCATGTTTCACCTATTGGCGTACTGTGAACAATGAAACCCTTCCTTCTCCATAGTATGAATTAGGTTAGTCGTTTCCCCAGTCTACCAGCTTCTGGTATCTTCACAAAAATGTTCAGATTAGCCGCCCCTCACTATTCCGTCTTTCTTGTACCCCTTTAAATTGAGTTCACTCTTTTGTGCTCTAGCTTGACCACTCCAGCTGCTGGGAATCCTATTCCAGCTCGATGCGTTGTTCGCACTCAGAAATCTTCTGCATTTTTCACACCTTTCTTTGTGCGAATGTTTCTTAACCGCTTTGATTCACGTACGTGCTTGCTTTTACAACGGTGATCTGCCCCCCTCCCCTCTTACCCGATCTGCTCAACAATGACCTTTTTTGTCGCTGAGTCACGGTGCAAATTGATTCTGTTCCAAAATTACTCTGTTGTGCCATTGCCTTTGCTGCCGAGCATTGTTCAATACAAGATTTTTCAACCAGATTTGCTGTTTTCCGTTAGGTCGCGTAACTACTTGACTGCGCATTAAAAACAATTGAGATTATTCTAGACGTTTGTGACCGTCAATTTTAGCATACCATCAGTTTGGATTCTAATGCCGCTGGCTGCAGTGAGTTTCCAGACGAGTGCACAGTAGAGGATGAGTTGGATGGCTTGTTTAATCGAGCTGTGAATCATTTACGAGGGCTAGCAAGCAACTTGAAGCCCGAAATCTTGCTCTACTTTTATGGCCGATACAAACAGGTTAGTGTTCTAAACCAATCGGGAATCAATGTTACAAGAGCATGAGAAATGAATAAGACGATGTTTTCCGTTATCTCTTCATCATTCTCGTTACTCGTCTATTTAGGGTTCTTCAACGTGAATCTATTAGGAATTAAAATAACTTCAGTAGTTGTGGTTTCCGACCTCGTGAATTGTGTCGAATACTTGAAGTTTCACGCATCTGTGTTCCTGTCTATCAAAGGGTGTGGTTTTTTTTGGCATGCAGATATACTTCAGACTGAACGCTACACATCGTTGATCGCAGCCTTACGGCTCATCCTCTTCGAAAGGAAGCACTAGACTCGAGTTTCGCTCTCATTAGAGCCCAACCATAGTGCATATCCCCGTTTGGACCAGAATTTACACCATTGCCCTTGCGCTTATTAAACCAGCATGTTAAGCACAACCCCAGTAACCTCATTATTCGTGACCGAATGATCACTTCCAAACGGTAGTACACAATTTGGTGTATGTAGTGTAGATTCCGAATGAGGAATGAACAGAATCTGTCTGTTCTATCCAATCGATAACCCCGTGATCAGGACTTCTCAGTTAGGTTGAAGTTACTGTCTTCATTGAACCAACTGAGCATGGTTTGAATCAGTAGTAGAAGTTGGGGGATTTAGAAAACAATCTAAAGAGCCAGAGTGCTAACTCCGATCCGGACAAGGATATGCACTACTGATGAGCTCTAATAAGAGCGAAACTCGAGTCTAGTGCTTCCTTTCGAAGTGGGCTAGCCGAAAGGCTTATCTGAATGTGAGGTGTAGTGACCAGCGATCGTGTGGCTTCTCT
This sequence comes from Paragonimus kellicotti, assembly GCA_014220965.1. Lineage (NCBI taxonomy): Eukaryota > Metazoa > Platyhelminthes > Trematoda > Plagiorchiida > Troglotrematidae > Paragonimus > Paragonimus kellicotti. The sequence continues at coordinate 43,167 of LOND01002180.1, read as the reverse complement.
AAGGATCCCGGCTGCAACCATGTTTTCCCGCTTGTTTGTTCTGTACGCATGATTCTGTGTACGCCTGCTATAGGAGGCCTGATATGAACTCAGTGCCACTTTCTTCAGTCGTGCAACTAATTGCACACAGCGAATGCTCCATCTTCCTAACGACTCATTATTCCATTCTTCAAGGTCGTTTAACCCGGACCTTTTCGAGCGTTGTTTAACGCACTCGAAGGTTCCACGCACTTTTCGCTTGGCGCGCTTTTGAGTGCCGCCGAGTGGGCGGTAGCCCACCTCGCGCTTCTTTTCTTTCTTCTCTTGGTTGCTGCCGTTGGTCCCAGACTAGGCTAGAGCTAACTGCTTATCATATTTCCAAACATTGCTGGAAATATACGGTTTGTTTCTAAACCCACTGCGTTCTCTAGTTCGATGCCTGTTGGGACTACGTTTCGATTGCTCTTCAGGAAAGGCGTTTTAAATTGTTAGTGGACGAGGGTCTAGCGCATACCCACTTGTCCACTACAGAGGGCTGCGATCAAGTGTGGGTTGTGTTCACTTTGAAATAACCTAATTCCCCGAACTTCTAACACTGATACATATGTATTACTGCCTCGGTTCCACTGTTAAATGATCTACCTATACTGTCCCATTTTCACTCATACTGTTTCTTACTTTCGTCTAAGTTATTGTCGGTCCCGTTCCAGAGTACCGGTGTTTGTTTAGAAAATGCCTATATGAGCCGTTTGTTTCTTTGTGACCTTGAGTCACGTAGTTACTTATTTCGACACAGACACGTTTCTTTGTTTTGGTCATATTCCCGTGTCTGTGTCTTATGGCCGTTACAACTGAAAGGGAAGATAAGGACGGGACGTTTTTTCCAACAGGGCCTTCATGTCTAACTTTAACTGTTTCTGTCTAGCCTTAAACGGTGTACTAATTGACCGCCGTGGTGCGTTGTGCCATGTAGCACATTGATTCATTTTGCTGGAGTTGAGGTAAATGACACTGGCTGATCCAATCGCCAGTCGGCTACCGCTTTATTTTGTGTGAATTATCTTAACTGTGGTTTGCCTGAGGTGTTTCCTTTTTGTAGTGTTCATGATTATGGGTTCAGTGTCGATTATCAAATGATGTCCATTTAAGGGTCAGCAAACAAAGATCAGTTAGTGATTCATATTCTTAGTTTCTAGCACATTTTGCCTCCTCTTTGAGCTAAACCATTGTGGTGTTCGTGAATAGGACAAACTAACTCGTTTACCCAGGACTAAAGTAAATGGGCTCACTTCGTGCTATTTCCATACATCCATTTGTTTTCATCTTGTATCAACCAGTCGAAGCGTGGTTTGGGTTGATCAGTTGCGCTTCGATGTGACTATCGTTCTTACATCGTGGTTCGTAT